>JXCR01049176.1:366261-426080 GCA_002079205.1 Phalaenopsis hybrid cultivar | reverse complement strand
ATATATATATATATATATTTGGGAATGAGCACAAATGGCTCCCTACGTGTTAATATAAAGAAAAGTTACAAAAGGGGATAAGGGTGGTGGATCCCCAATCTAAAAATAAAAAATAGATTTAAACTCACTCCTAGGGGTTCTACATACCATAGTACAACAGACACAAACAAAGACCAGAGAAATTACAAGTATACCCCAAAAAACATCAAAAACAAGTATACCTGTGCAAGTAAGCATTATAAACATCATGAAAATAAGCAGGAACAAAAATGGTAGCTTCACATCAATACTTCAAGTCAGAAACTCCCTCCGGTAATCTTCCGCAGTAGATAGTTCCAAATCAAGAAGGTCAACCAGTAGAGCAGCTCCAAAGCTAAAGAAACCAGAACAAAAAACAAGACCAAAATTGAAATTAGTAAGAAGAGGGGGAAGGCAGCATCCATGTAGTTCCTCAAAAGAAAGTTTGATACATGCAATAACTAAAGAATTATTCTCTAGATAATCTATAATAAATGAACTGCAGAAAATAAACCAAACAAACAAAAAACACCCACAAAATAGCCTCCAAGTGGACATTGAAAAGTAGCTCAATCCTTAAGAAGTAGCAACTTTATGCCCCATCAGCATATGAAAAAGAAGCCCACCAGAAAGAAGAGAGGATATTGGTAACTTAATATGGTGGCTGTGACACATTAAACAAACTAGACAAAGAGAGGAGCCAAGTGAATGGGTAAAGAAAGAGCAGGCATTAACCATCCAGTGGCAGCAAGTAAACCACATCAACCCCGTGCAGTAAGCATTGTAAGTGACATGAAAAAGTGGTAGCTTCATATAGAAAGTCCCAGTGTGAATCTCCCACAGTAAGCCTCCAAAGCTCCCATAGTAGCCGAACCAGTTGAACAATTCCAAAGCAAGGAAAGACCTAGCAGAAAAATAACAGAAATGTAGTTGTCAACACAGAAGGTGTCTATAAAGCCAAATAGCAAATGTGTTAGAGAGAAGGATAGGAAGCATCAGAGGATGAGGAAAGCCCTTAGATAAATTAATAGAAAGAAACATTATAAAAATAGGTCAAAAAATCTTATACAACAGGTTAAAGAGAAACCAGACACCAAAAATTAGACTGCATCTTGCAATGCACATGGTACTCATGAACACCCTAGACCCTAAAACCAAGATCACCAACTACTTGTCTTTCATTACAGCAATGTTGAGAATTCTGTACAAACTTTTCCCATATAGATAATTATTATAGGGTGGAGGAAAGACCATCATATAACCATTTCCAACATAGAGAATAAAAATCCCCACAATATTAACAGAAGAAAATATTGTAGGAAGAAATTAAAGTAAAGCATATATAGTTGTTAGAGCAATTTTCCCAACAACATACAGCCTACTCCATAAGCTAGTGAAATTAGTAATTATTAGAATACCAGTAGCTAAAATAGAAAAATTAAGCATGAAGGTATGGATCCTCAAGGAGATCTCTTTGTATAAGAGTAGAAAGGAAGGGGGGTTGCATCAATTACCAAGACATTATTTATCCCAATTTTGGCAAGCCAATCTGCAGGGGCATTTCCTTACCCATGGTTGAAATTATAACACAAAGTAAGATGCTAATTAGTTATTAGATGTAAAATAAATTTTAACAAAATATTGATATGCCAAATAGGAGCCAGCTGTCTTGTTAAATTTTAAACAAAGTTTGAAAATCAATCTCCAAAATCACCATAGACAACTTGAGTGAGACATTAACTTGCGAAGCTACAAAAACAACCTTAGTCACAGCTTCCAAAGGGGATGATGCAATGCAAGGGGAGGTAAAAAAAGCCAGACACCTCCCATCAATATCTCAAAAGAGGTCACCCACCCCAGCAACATTAGGGGTGTAACTACCATCAATATTAACTTTAATCCATCCCCGAGAGGGTGGTCTCCAACTAATTAAAGTTGTTCTCCTACCACTACGAGGCAAAGATGAGCTACTAGTGGCACCTACATCCCTCAATGGATTAAAATAATTAGCCAAAATAAGAGACACAGTGGTAGAAGGTGTTTAAACTAGAACTTCATACTTATGGCTATTTCTAGCCATCCGAATGAACCACAAAAAATTAAGAAGAAATAAAGTAATTTCTTGTGAAAATAACCAACTTACTGCTAAGTATGGAGAGAGCACTCCAAGCTCAAAACATGAGGGCAAGTAATACCAAAAGCATTTCCAACTATCTCACACACATATTTAGCAAAGGGGTAAGCAAAGAATAAATGATAAGGGGATTCAGCTTCCCCCTTACAAACATAACAAAAGGAAGCCATCCACAACCCTTTCAACTTCAAAATATCATCCAAAGGCAACAAATTATTTAAATATTTCTAAAGAAACAAAGAGATAGAAGGAGAGATACATAGATGCCATACATAGGAGCTCCATTTCCAACTATTATAGTTGTAATTGTGAGAATATATCATTTTAGTGATATATGTGCCTGAATGAAACTTCCAGATAGAAACAACTTTTGTTTCAAAAGCAATAGGCATTTTAGCAATAGAAGAAGCCTCCTCCCCAACCAAGGAAAGAAGCATAGGAAAATTCCAACTGTCCTTCAACGAAAGGTAAGAAACAAGAAGAAGTGTTTCATTTAGTGAGTGTGTGGAGTTTGTAAGATTTGAAGAGCCCTAGTAATCATGCCAAAATGAAAGTTTGCCATCCCCCACATCTCAAAACATGAATTTGGAAGCGATAGTTCTAGCAAGGATAAGTGCCTTCCATATTTTGGATTCTCCAGTTTTCCAAGTGATAGTAGATGAGTGTATATATGGATAAAATTTATGTTGCATAAACTACATATATATATATATATATATATATNTATATATATATAAAATATATGTTTTATAAAATATATATATATATATATATATATATATATATATATATATATATATATATATATATATATATATATAAAATATTGTATAGATTCTACATGATCATTATTGCATAAAGAGTCATTACAATAAACATATGTATTTTCACAGCACATTATAAATAAATAATAGGTAACATCTAACATCATTTCACTCATTAAATAATGCATTTGTAATTTTCTCCCTCAACTCAATCTTCTCTCAAGTGCCTTACCCATTCTATATGCTAGGCTCAGTTCAATAAAAATAAACTTGTGATATTGACTGTCTTAGGTGATAATTGATCCCGATATTTTGTATATGCACGTATTTATGAAGTTGACACCACTACTTAAAGATTTTAATTCCCGGTAACGACGCCAAAAACTTGATCCCGTACCTAATGCTTATGCAGAGTATAACAATAGTTCTGATGGTAGTTTNATATATATATATATATATATTGGGATATTACGCAAGTATACGTATCGTTATCAAGTAATATAGGAGTTTTGATTAAGACCTGAGTATTGAACCCAAAGAGAAGATTAGGCAATATGAACTTTTTAGAAAGTTTTTCTATTTTTAAAAAGATAATTACTTAACTTAAAAATGATTTTTGCAAGAATTTAAAATTAAAATATTTTTTGTATTTTTGATATTTTAACGAACAAGTAAAAAGATAATTAAAGTTTTTGTAGAAGAAAAGTGCTTAATATGAAAATATCTTTCTTCTTATCATGAATTAGTAATAAGTATAGGAATTCTATCATGAAAGTATGCAAATTGTGTTGTACCAAATATGAGCAATAATATTCTTTACCCTTACTAGAGATGTTATAAAAAATATTGGTTAATTTAAAGTTTGAGTAATTATGAAGACCGAACTAGAGATGCTATAAAGAATATTGGCTAATTTAAAGTTTGAATAGTTCTGAAGACCGACTAACCCTTACTAGAGATGCTATAAAGAACATTGGCTAATTTAAAGTTTGAATAGTTATGATGACCGGCTAGATGGGAAGATACTAGCTCTCACTCTAGAGTTCCCTCGATTCCCTCCACCTGAGGGCTAACATTCTTGTGTCAGAACCTAAAACAATAAACCAAGTTGAGTACTTTAACCTGTCACTTTAATGTTCTCTAACTCTACACCCATCAATGAATATTTCCCTATTTTTTTGTACTCAATCATATGAACTACATTCTCATTCATACAACCTCATATGATTCTTTCTACTGAGACAATACCAGCCCAGTTCTTACATGTTCTCACAACAAATTTTAACATCTGGATTGGAAAAAACAAGAAGTAAATGAAGTGCATATTTTTACAAATGTTTTTAAGCGTGAGTGCACATTTTTGCACAGTCAACTTAACGTCAGAATTATCATTCTAACATGTCTAGGACACTAATTAAATTCTAAAAATCATTACTAGCACATAGTAAACTTAAAAAATACTACCCCAAATTTTTTAATCAGACTCAAAACAACAATCAAAGCAAAAACACACTGATAAATATGGGTTACCTCCCACAAAGCGCTTGGTTTTACATCGTCAGCCCGACATAACCAGTGCTCATTCTGGGTCACCCAACATCATTCCAACATTATATTTATGTTGATCCCCTATATAACATGGTTTCAGTTTTTGTCCATTCACTTAGAAAATTTTCTTAGAATTAGGATCTTTAATATCCATAGTTCCATAAGGATAAACTTTTGTCACAACAAATGGGTCCATCCACCTTGACTTAAGTTTATCTGGAAATAATCTTAACCAAGCATTATATAGCAAAACTTATTGCCCTGGCTGAAAATTTTTAGTAAGAATATTTTGATCATGCCACATTTTCATTATTTCCTTATAAATCTTAGCACTCTCATAAGATTCATTCCTTATCTCTTAAAGCTCATTTAATTGTAACATTCTTTTTTCACCAGGATCTTTTAAATTATAATTGAACTCTTTAATATCATGTTGACCTCGCTTTTGGTTGAGGTTTAGTTTTACCTCTATAATAGCCTAAGTGCCATAGGACTTTCCTATTGACTATTCTTAGAAAACTAGAAAATGAACCCTCACCATTAGAATTCCAAACTTTTCTCTACTCAACTTGAAATTCCATATATTGGTCCTAACCTCTAGCACTTAGTAGGTGGGGTCATTATTGGGGAACTCAAGATGGGTCACCCTTAGGACTGCTAGACCTTTGGGTTGACCCTGGGTGTTGGTCTAAAGCTTAACGTACATACTTGCACTCACAATCACTCACAATCCTAAACCTAAACTTCTAGGCTTTGGTCCTATAATACTTTTGGGAGACTCATGTAAGTGGTCCCCTAAACCCACTAGCCCTAGACTAGTATTTAGCTAAGACCACTACATATACAACCCAAAATGGGGTTTCTATTGGTCCATGGCTTATGGATGGTGGTTGGCACTCCAACTCTACCAAGATACCAACCCTAGCATTTTGCCCTTAAACTCCCCCAAATTACCTAGATACCCTTAGGACCCCAAATTTGACCAAAATTCCCAAATTCACCCAAAATACCGAAATTCATTCAAAAATCATTTCAAACTCCCTGAAAACACCCAAACTACCCAAAATCACCAAAAATTGGCCAAATTACCAAAATACCCCTCCTTAGCCCAAAATTTCAAAAATTAAAAAAAATCCCAAAAATTCCTAAAACCTCCCAAATATTCTCAATTACATTTTCCTTAACTATCACATGACCCAATTTGCCCAATTTGACCATCTTTGATCAAAACCACCAAATTACCTTTTAAAGACCAATTTTTCCCCAAATCTACCTCAAATGCCCATCAATTTGATTCCAATTTCCCCAAATTTCTATCTCAAACTCAAATTCACCCTTAATGCGATAAAACTAAACCAAATATAAGCCCAATTAGTCCATGATTTGAGCCCAATTTTAATTTAGATCAAAACCCAAATTTTGGGCACATGACCTAATCTCACCAAATTGACCCATAGCTCACTCAATTGGCCATAATTTGTGTTGAAGAAACCTTCATAATATTTCCATACATAAATATTGACCTTCAATTGGCCTTGATGAGGCCTCAATTTCATTTAGTTTCAACCTAAGTCCAAAAGGCCCCAAATTTTCCCCAAATTGGCCATGTCTCTAAATCTCACCAAATTGAGGGCCTTAACCCCAAAATTTCCACTCTATTTCTTCCTAAAAAATCTTCAAAACATCTCCCTTAATCATTTGGACAGTTAAATTGGGACTTAGCTCAATGCTAGCTCAACCTATACCCATGTCTAACCCAACATGCCCAAATTGAAAAAAATTAAAAATCTCTCAAATTGACCCACCAATTGAACTCAAAATCATTTCAATTCTTCACCAAAAATCTTCATAACTATCATCTACACAATGTTGATCAATCAATTAGGCCAATTGACATGGCTAACCTAGCCAAAACTCAAGCTTTGATCACTTGAACCCACATTGAACCCTGTGCACTAAAGATGGCTTAACTACCCCAAAGTCACCAAATTAATGACTCCACATCCATTAGTTGGACCCTAGTGGCCAGCCTAAACCTCTTAAAACCACCTAAACTAAGTCATGGACCAAAGGTTCCCTAAATTAAGGGATTTCATTCCATATTTGATTAAGCTTAGGATATTTTTGCCAAAATAAAGCCTAAACACATTAAATTGTTGTGACATATTCCCCTGGGTTCCCTGAGCTCCTAGCCACCTCCCCCTAGCTGGCAGGCCGACCTAGTGGCTAGAAAATGGCCAAACCAAGAGCCACCCCCATGGGATTAAATCAATTCAAACCTAGAGGCCACCTCATCCAAATTAAATGTTGGAGCCTCTCTGCCCTCCACCTAGGCAGCACATTTCACCCCCTAATTGGGCATGGAAGCAAGCCTTAAGCCATTTTTTATAAAAGCTCCCCTCCACATCCATGGAGGTAGAGCTGAAATTTCCTCTGAGAGACTTCCCCAAATTGATTCCAAAGCCTCTTTGAGACTTCCTCAATGCAATACAACCACCACATTGCCCTGAGTCCCCTTGTCGGAGCCCAATTTTGAGCTTGAGTCTCTGCCTAAAACCAGGAAAGAGCTCATTACACTTCTACACTTCACAAAAATTAAATTATACTCACCCACACCTTCACCATAGTGAAAGAAGGGAAAGCCATATCAAATTCCCCTTCCACAGAGCCTCTAACATAGCTCTAGACCAACACCTGAAGTCGAGCTTGGTTGAATTCCTACCTAGGCTTTGCACTATAGCCAGAGGCTTAATCCCTAGCCTCCATGGACCCCAACAAACGTGCCGAGCACCTCTGATCAAAGCTTCACTTCTCAGAGCCAAGGTATTGAACCTCTCCTCCTCTCGAGCCTATTTTGATTCTCCATTTGATTAGGCTTAAATTAATTTCATGATTACCATGTGGATATGTTTGTCTCACTTAGAAGATTCCATAAGATCAAATCCAAAGTGATTTGATTGAGTCTAGGCTGAGATCTTAGGGTTTTAGTGTGGACGGTCACATAATCACTCTATTGGGGACAATGAAGGGGAGGCATCCGATCGCGTGTGTATCGGATGGACGAAGGAGATCGAGCTGGACAGGACTTCCTTACATGAACCTAGGGCCGAGTCAGAAGCTACGTGGATGGCAGCGTCCAACCACAACGTGCCATGCAGGAGATCGAGCTGGACAACACTTCCTTACATGAGCCTAGGATCCAGTCAGCGCCGCGCATTTAAATTGATAAATAGGGGATTTTAAAAATCAGAAAATGATCCCTAACATTAAAAAGTCATATCTTGGTGTAGAAAAATCATAAAAATAAAATAAAAATATCCTCTTGCTCAGTGAACAAAGAAGAAAAATGTGCAAAATATTTGGAGTGCATTTGATGCATATTTTATTTTTAATTAATTAAACACTAATTTTAATGTTTTGATTCTCCATGCATGTAGGAATATCACCATGGCTTGAAATTTTAGCATGTTGTTGCCTCTATCCTAGGGAAAATCCTCTAATTTTTTCAAAGTCAGAAGAGGTCCCTAGACAGAGATCCATATTTTTCAAGTTTATGTTTATTATCTGCATAAATTAATCATTATAATTAGCATGTTGATTAGAAAATTTTGGAAGGTGCACCATGACTAGAGGATCCTGTGGAAATAATTTTATGAGTTAGGTCATTAAGAATACACTTAATCTTCACCAAACCTAAAACACAAAGAAAATTAATTTTAGGTAACATAAACATCTAAATGAATTAAATTTTAATCCCCACTATTATTTAGGATCCAGAGAACTCACCATAAAAGTTTCAAAGCATTTTGAGTTCATTTGGTAACTTAAGTTGATTTTTCAAGATAAAAATTATTTTGGCACTTAAATGATTTTTCAAAAAATCAAAATATAACTAAAAAACCTATAAAAACTTATTTTTTGAGTTCTTTGTGATCAGGGGTGTTTTCTAAAAATAAAATGGTATTTAAAGTAAAAAACTTGATTTTTAGCCTATTTTAAATATTTAAAATAATTAAAAGATGATAAAAATCACAAAAATAATAAAATTCATGGAAATGTTCTAAATTGCTTTCTAAGCAGTTAGGAATAATTAGGATATTTTTCCTGATTTTCTAAATAAAGATATTGAATTTTAAAGCTTAAAATAATTTTTAAAGGCTAAAAATGGTTTTTTCACTAAAATAATTCCAATAATTGAAAGAAAAATTAGAAAAATGTGAAATTTATTTCTCTATGTCCCTCAAAATCATAGAGATTTAATAAAATTATAAAACATAATTTTCCACATTTAAAATATTTTATAATTAATAAATACTCAAGAACTTAAAATAATTCTTAAAATTCAAATAAAATTCAAAAAATCATGAAATTTGGTCCAAGAGCTTCTCTAGTCTAAGCCTACCTCTAGTAAAAATTTCGAAAGGGTAGTATTTAGCTTGGTCAAGTAATAAATTTTCTTTGAAAAATTTTATTTTTACATTAAAACTAATAATATAGATAAATTAAATTTTGAAAAATCACATTTTCTCCTCTGATGTCTCAATTGACCCATTAGTGAGGTAGGATAAAAATTCCAAAGTCATTTAGATTAAATTTGATGAATTATGAAGTGATAGACCCTTAAGGGCAAATGTGTAATTTTAGAAATTTAGCCTTAAATTAACATTTAGGCCTAATTTCAGAAAGGGAAATGAGAAATCTTTGATTCTAATTAACATATTTGGATGTTTGATGCATAAGGGGTTAACTGGTAGAAACTAACCTCACTTTCCTAATTAAAAAGGATAAATTTGCAATTTCCTTAAATTACATAAATTTGTGAGTATAACCAATTAAATGATCTTAGATTTAGGGGTATGCTTTTGGGTGTTAATAACTCACTAATTTAATACCCCTATTTGATGAACAAAAAAAAAACAAAAACATGAATCATCACCATCACTTATAAATCAATTTCATTTACAATGACCAAGACACTCACAAAAATCTTAAGGGCTTAGTAATGACTTAGGTTAAATCAAGTTTCATTTAAATAAGGATTAGAAAAGTAAACATCATTGAAAATTAAAACATCTTTCAAACACTACAAGCCCAAGTTAAAATTTGGCTAAGTCTTCTAAACTTGTCTCTTTAAGGGTCTTCACCCACATAATTCTTAAATTGAATTACGAGTGATAATTACCCTATTCTTAAGGATAATTGAAAGATCACTGCTCACTGAGTACTAAGGGTATTTACAGGATAAATTATTAAGTAACATAATAAGTTTAAAAAAACTCGGGATTATTCACCAGACAGCGAGAGACTAGCACGGA
This sequence comes from Phalaenopsis hybrid cultivar, assembly GCA_002079205.1. Lineage (NCBI taxonomy): Eukaryota > Viridiplantae > Streptophyta > Magnoliopsida > Asparagales > Orchidaceae > Phalaenopsis > Phalaenopsis hybrid cultivar. Next base: position 416,301 of record JXCR01049176.1, on the reverse strand, counting down.
CCTGCTTCTTTCTCTAGATCTGTTGGATACCTCAGAGTTCCACTAAGCTTAATATGTTTTGCTTGACAAAATCATCCTTAATTAAACTCCTAAGGACCCACCAAGATATGACATAGGGTTATGAAAACTACCAAACCCTTACTTTTTTTGCCTCTATATGAACTATCCTCACATGCATTTTAAGTTTCAGGTGGTGGAACGAGAAGACTCGTCAGGTACGCTTTTACAGTTTTTAGCATCATCTTTCTTGTACTTTTATGCTTACACAAACTTGCATGCTAAACAATGATGCCACCCTGCATGAAAACTAAAACTATCACGATAGCCACAAAACCAAAACCAAAACTAAAACTAAAATCAACCAAGATAAATTTCACCACCACAACATTCAAAATATAAAACAACTCAAAATTTAATCACAAACATAAAAAAAAAATACAATTACAACTAAATTAAGATGTCTCTATTGGATGATCAAGAATTCCTTGAAGGAGGTAACCTACTGTTGCTAACGAGGCTTCTCACATTCTAAATGAAATCATGTAACTCATTAAGTTTAGTTTAGTAAGTTCATTTATACTAAGTGGATCCAATAGAAAATAGTGGTGCCGGAATGAGGGAACCGTAGAATCCTAATCGGTGTCTTTAACATGCCCCCATAAAATTTAAAGAATTTCAACCATAGGGCCACCTGATTTGATATTATAACTTGACACACTAGATAACTCAAACTTGTTGCTCAACCATAGGGCCACCTGATTTGATATTATAACTTGACACACTAGATAACTCAAACTCGTCACAACCATAGGGCCACCTGATTTGACATTATAACTTGACACACTAGAAAACTCAAACTCATCGTGGCACCATAGGGCCACCTGATTTGACATCATAACTTGACACACTAGAAAACTCAAACTCGTCACGCCAAGGAGCTTGGAGTTAGCATGGTGAGCAGCGCGGCCATCTTCAACATTAAAACATGTCTTCCCTAGCTAAACCAACATTCCTTCCTTAGATATAAACAACAAAGCCATAGAACTTTGAGGTTGCTTGCTTATGCAATGTAAATCCTCATCTTATCTTTAGGCATTTGTACAGCCCTGCTATACAATATAAGCCCTAACTCGTCTTAGGATTCTGAGATCGTCGTTCATCACGACCTAAAACCTCACATCTTCCAGGCTATTTGTGTGATGGTTTCACATGAATGTTAGCCCTAACTAATAAAATTCATCGATGAAATACCTAAATATTTCTCCTAAAAAATGAAGCCAAACATTAGGATAGCTTAGGAAGTCATCGGGATTCTCCTCAGGATCCATGGCATCCGCTAGTTCTTCCTCCTTTGGACTCTACAAAAAAATATTCCAAATCTGAACCAATACTCTTTCTCACATCTACGTCCGATCTCAATGAAAATTCCTACCCTTTGAAACTCCTTGATGATAATATTTCCTGACTTTTATTGAGAGTCTTCTTAAGTGACTTTGGTCATTTAAGATGTAATTAATTATAAGAGCTTGCCTTTATAAGAAGCATGTGCGAACGCAGCTTAATATAAACCCTATTTAATTCTTTATATTAAATAGAAGAACTTATCAGCAAATACAAAGGTTTCGTACACCAAATGGATGTCATATATTCCTTAGTTTATTTGATCGAGCCTCATCCTCAAGTATTATTTTTATCCTTCGGGATAGATACAGGATTTGAGGTACAGCTCTCTTTCATTTAAACTATAAAAAATATGGGATTAGTTTGATTTCATATTTTTCTAAAACTAAATGTATATGTAAATTAAAACGTCCTTCCGAAGCAGGCAACATGATTTTGATTCCGGTGACCGACAGCTTCTTACGGGTAACTCCTTTAACCAAAAATAGTGTCGACAACTTCTGGCGACTCCGCTGGGGACAAAATTTTCTCTCTATACAAATCAAGAACTATTATCTTCACACATCGGTAATGTGTCCATGTCCCTCTTGGTCCAAATTACCCTTCTTCTATTGGCATACTTTACACAATTCTGTCTTGAGAAAGTACGGATAACTCCTTGGACTTCAGGACTATCTATTCAACCATCTTTGTACAGAGGGGTTCAGAAGGCCATTAAGGACTCTTTAATTTTTTAAGGCCCCAATAAGTGTGTTGGTGGACTAGTTCCACCTGGGCCTTGTCTGCCACTAAGTGGGTCCCACAATGGGTCCTAAAATACTTCACATCTCCCTTTCAAATTTGATTTGTTATTCTGTAAATTAAACCAAATTGTGTTGTGGTGTGCGTACTTTAAAATTTTCTTATATTAATTAAATTTTCTACCTCTTGACTTTTCTTAAACAAAATTTTAAAATACACATAAATTAAGACCCACCTGGTATATAGATCAACCTCTACTTTCAGTGCTTGCACTAAAAATTATGAGGTTTTGGCCATATAGCTAACTCCGAAACTTTCGGTTTTAAATCCTGCAGTAATGGCCTACCCAATGCTGACATTTTCCTGCAACCTACCAACGAGCCACGAAGCCCGTAACCTCACTCCTATTATCAAATTTGGAGCTGGATTTAAAGATCTTGATGTCATCCTCGGGAAAGCCCATTTGTAGTGATGAAGATTGCTGCTCCAGAAAGACAGGAACCGTCTGCAGGATTCAACCTGAACTGCCTTTAAGACTTCCCTTCCTGCAAGAAGGCCAAAACTACTATCGTCACGACACCCACCAAACCTGCTATCCATACTACTGCTAAGGGGAAAAAAGTAATGATTACTGAGGATCCAACTAAGGGATTAACTGTCCCACCACCCGTGTGGATCAAGCTCAAGGACAGTACCACTGACCCGAACCCAAAAAAGGAACCGTAACAGAAGGGTTTGGAGGGCCATCAAAGCCCAGGCTCCTGAGAAGACACCCGTTGAGGAGGAGCCTCATCAAGATGAAGAAGGATTACCGGAAATTTATCCACTCCTACGAGGGAGTAGGTTCCATCCTTTGACGAATACCAATAAATACAAGAGTATACGGAAAATCACCGCCGTATTACCACAACTTCATGGACATGGTGAGGAGAGAAAGAAGTTCTCTCCTATCACCCGAGTTAGTGCAGTTTTCAAAAGGTTAGCTACCAAAGAAGGATGTTCAATTAGCAAGTTACTTAAACGAGTGGGACATGCAATTTACACTCGCATGAAGAAGGAAATTTTGAAGGACGTCAAGTCCGCCAGATAGTCTCACAAAATAACTGGCGTGCCACCTACTCGTATCCCCCGTTTGGTTCCGCTAAGGGAAAATATTTGATACTGCAGTGATTACTACTGACTGTACTGCCACCAGGACCACAGTCCATCGACCGGTTAAGTCGAGACTGGGTCTGAAAATCTTACATGTCACCCATTATGGAGATATTCCTACAATCCCAAAGGCAAAAATATAACGATTACCTGACACTATAGCCGGTCTACACCACGGAGAACATATTTTCCTCGACATATTGATGTTTCAACTAAGACACTCTGTCCTGAGACAACATCGTTGAAAAAGGAAAAGGTAAGCGTACCCAAGGTCGCTGCACCAATACAGTGCGGTGAGCCCGTAGGACAAGAACATGGAATGAAGCCAGGGTCTGAAATATCTGACATCATCGCAACAATAGCTAGCAAGATGGAGGAACAAGAAGAAGAGGTTCATCAGGGTCCTACAGATCTTAAAGCAATCAAGGAATCGGTAATTGAAGAAAAAGTTGAGAAGCTCAGGATCGAGATTTTTGAGTTAGCTCGAGAGCATGGAGTCTTCATTGATAGTAACGATGAAAATTTTTATTACAATGATTACATGGAGGAAGATTTCATGGAATTCACACCTATAGAACGTCGTAGATGAGCTGCGTAGGGCTATCCTTCTAAGGGATGAACAAGTTAATCTACTAGAGAAAAGAATAGAAGAAATGGACACAGCCATGACCGTCATGGCCGCTATTCAGGGGCAATCACAAGTGCCACAATTGGCTTCTCCAGAGATCAATCACTCGGAGATCATACACATCACATATGAAAGAAGAGAGGTTGCTTCAGCAAACATAGACGAGCAACATAGAAAGGATTCTCCATCAAGTGCTATACTAGAAAAGGAATTCAAGCAAATAATTGAACAAGTGCGGGATGCCTTAACCAATCTAAGGGTGGTGCATTAATTTTGAAGGGTAAATCTTACCCAAAAGGATTGGATGTCGTGCCTTTCCTCATGGGTTTTGTGGCCCCAAACTTCAAGATATTTGATGGGATTGGGAATCCTAGACAGCATATAGCACATTTCTGAGCCAGCTGTGGCAACATGAGGAATAGTGAAGCTCTACTCTTCCAGTAGTTCATCAACAGCTTGTTAGGAATTGCTTCCGAATGGTACGCTGACTTGCCCAATGAGTTAGTTAAAATATTTTCCGAGTTGGAACAGCTGTTTGTGAAAAGATTTGTCGGGACGCAACATCATGTGTCTATTGGAGAGCTCATGATGGAAAAATAAAAGCCTAGCAAAACTTTGGTGGATTATATTTTAAGGTGGAGAAACCCTAGAATGAAATGTGAACCTCAGTTATAGGAACATCATGCTATTGAGATTCTACTCAAGAGCATACATGGGCCAGTAGCTTCCATGCTCAGGGGACTCACCATCAAATCCTTGAAGAAGCTACTCAGTAAAGCCAGCAGTCTTCAAGAAAAAATCAAGCACATGGAGCCACACAAAAAGGCTAAGGTGACCAGAGTGTTTGAAAAGAAATTAGGAGTAGTAGTGACCTTCGATAAAGGAAAGCAGCCGATGAATATATATGCAGAAGATCCTCGTCAGTCTTCATCACAGTATGCTAAAAAACATAGTTGTCAATCCAACCAACGACCACCTCAAGAAGGATCACCTCGAACAGGGGATAGGAAAATGTCCCTGTTAGAACGACGTAAAATGGTGTATTCTTTCAAAGATGAAGCTATACCTAAAATATTTAGAAGTTCGATGAAGAAGCCGGAATGCAGACTACCAGACCCGAGGAAGCCCGAAGTGGTGGGTAGGAAAAATGAACCAAACTATTGCTCATATCACCGGTTTCTCGGACACACTATAGAGAGATGCTTCTTCTTTAAGGACTGGCTCAAGACGATCCTAAAAAAAGAGAACATAACAATCTTGAAAGAATATTTAAGAGAACCTAAAAAAGGTTCCATAAATATGATTTCGATTGAGCTAATCTCTCCAATCGATCTGTACACTGGAACAAATGGATGGAGTACAGCTTGGGATGACCTGAAGAGGGTCCTCAATCAAATACGCCAAGAAAATGCTGAACATGATCCAGTCTACATCAACACAATCTTCTGCATATACCATAGAAGAAAGATGGAATGAGGTCTAGAGCAGATCATCCAAGAAAATACTGAACATGATCCAGTCTACATCAACACAAGCCTCCATTCAGAGTCCACGGCATACCAAGCCCGAGATGATGGTTTTGCCAGGAGATTCGTCATCGTCAAGTACAAAGAAGAAGAAGAAAAGCATCACCATAAAGATTGATAGAATAGGGGGTAGGATAGAGGTCGCCTCTACCAGATTAGTTGTCTCGGATTCGGGGAAGAAAATCTTCAAACCCTTGACTTTGTATGATTATCTTTTTGTCCCTCCGGGGTCTTATGAATATAATGATTATGATTTCGGCTACATTTTAACTGCTTCTAGTGATAACGTAACTGATTACAACCAATCTAACTTCGATCTTGATCCCCAAAATGATCCTCAAATCGTACTCGAGTCTGATGAACTCGTTGTCAAGTCCAAAGAAGACATCAATGACACGACTTACGACAACACCAGGAGCAAGGAGCCAATTCTCGAGCAACACGGTACAACACTTACCATCAACCTAGATATTTCTGACAAAGAGGAGACACCGGAAGATTCAACAATTGTAGCTCAAGAAGAAGAAATCACGGAAGTTAACTTAAGGAGCGGAAAAGTGTTACCAGCAAGAATAGATCCAATAGATAAAGGAAAGCAGATAATGACTTGAGAAGAGATACCTCCACCTCCACTAGTGGAAGAACCACATAATCAAGATAAAATAAGAGGGTCATACAAAATAGATTACAACATTCTAGCTCATCTTAAGAAGTTTCAGGCCCGATTAAGCATCTACGATGCTCTGATCCTGTCATAGGAGATGAGAGAGTCTCTGGTCACAGCTTTGCTTGACTTAGAGATTTTCTTAGCTCAGTTGACCAGCACATCCTCAGATGAAGTTTGTTCGCTGAAAGAACAGCCTAGGGTAACCTTCATAGATGAATACTTGTTGCTCGGTGCCGCCGACAACAACCGTCCACTCTACATCTCCGTCAACATCGGCAGATTTGTGTTGTCCATAGTTTTAGTAGATCCTAGAGCATCTCTTAACTTGATGAGTCTACAGACATTGATCTATTTGGATATTAAATCTTAAGAGCTTACGACCAATAAATTGATGTTAAGAAAATTCAACCAAAAGGGAGAAAGAGCCCTTGGATCAATTACATTACTTATGAAGGTTGGAGATCTTGTGAAAACCGCTAAATTTCATATCATCGACGCTGAGACCTCCTTTAATGCTCTACTGGGTTGATCATGGATTCATGAGCCCAACATGGTTCCATCATCCTTACACCAATGCATCAAGTACTGCAAAGATGATCAAGAAAATTTTCAGTGCATGAAGTTGGTATCCATGAAGATGATGCCTACTACGTGCCTCCAAAGAAAACTTTCTTCTCTCGCGAAATTGTCACAAATAAAAATGAAAATTTGGAAAAATCACAAAGAGCAAGCCATTCAACTCCGCTTCAATGATCTTCCACCACTCCCTTACAACGAGTTGGTGGAGGTTATTTTAGTTTGTGCACCCAAGGTCGAGGCTAGAGACGTGGACGAGGAAGAATCAACTTAATTGTTGAACGGACTAGGCCAACTATCAACATTGGTAATGAAGATAGTTCTGAAGATGAAATAATGATGATAAAACAAAAGAAACCTCAGTACGAGATAACCTTAGAAGATACAGAGAAGAATTAATATGAAACAATGTATAATCGAATAAACCACTATGTTAATGCTATGACCCTTACTCTAATTATCCCTCAAAAGGTCGAGACTTTAGAGGTCAAGGAAGTTCGTAGTGTTGGTTCAAAGCTGATCAAATTTTATCATGCTTCTACCTCTAGTGAGCTTCAAAAAATATGTAAATTTGGATGATGATCCTAATAAATTAATAGAATTGCCTTTTAGTTACTTTTCACCATGTGTTCAAATATTAATTCAATAGGGAAACTTACCAAAACAAATGCCAAAAGATAAATTTTAACTTTTTGAAAAATTATGGAATCTTAAACGTGAAATTCCCAACTCAAAAGAGGGTCTCAGATTTGGTATAGTCGAACCGGTTAATGATTCTAAATTTTGCATGGTTGTTACTAGTGAGTCAGAAGAGGATTGCCTCGATATAGAGGATCACTCTAATGATCAACCAATAGAAAATGCTCTGCCAGAATTTGAGAAGGAAATCAAGTCAACTGTCGACGAGTTAAGGGAAATTAACCTCAGAACAGAAGAACAACCCCGACTTACATTTATAAGTTCTCTACTCAATGACGGAGAATCTTCAGAATTGATCAAACTATTAACATAGTTCAAAGATTGTTATGCATGAAGCTACGATGAAATGATACGACTTTCAGCAGAGGTTGCAGTTCATAAACTCGGGGTGGACAAGAATATAACCCCAATAAAACAAGCTCCCAGGAGAATGCGCCTTGAAATAGAACCATAAGTCATCGCCGAGGGGAAGAAATTAATAGATGACAACTTTGTAAAAGAAGAACAATACCCCACGTGGTTTGCTAACATTGTACCTGTTACAAAGAAAATGGACAGATCTGTGTTTGTGTAGACCTTAGGGATTTGAACAAAGCATGTCCAAAATACCAGTTTCCGCTACAAATACCAGAAATGATGGTGGATATCACTTCAACACACGAAATTTTCTCTTTCATGAACGGATCGTCAGGATACAACCAAATCAAGATGGCTCCCGAGGATGCAGCACTAACAACCTTCAGAACACCGATTGAAATTTTCTGTTACACAGTGATGCCGTTCGGCCTAAAGAACACCGGAGCAACATATCAGCTCGCAATGACAAAGATTTTTGACGACCTCATTCATAACCAAGTAGAATGCTACATGGATGATTTGGTCATCAAAAGTAAACAAAAAGTAGACCATTTGTATGATTTGAGGATCGTGTTCGAACGATTACGACTATATAACCTTAAAATGAATCCCTTTAAAGTGCCCCTTTGGCATTACCCCTGAGAAATTTCTAGGATTCGTTGTCTGTCATCAGGGAATCGAGATTGACCCAGATAAAATTAAAGCTGTCTTACAAATGCCTCCTCCTAAAACCTTAAAACAACTACATTATTTCCAGGGAAAGTTGGCATATCTTAGACGATTTATTTCTAATCTCTCAGGTAGGTGTCAGCCTTTCTTGGCATTAATTAAAAGGGACACCAAATTTGTTTCGGAAGAGAAATGCTAGCAATTCTTTAAAGATGTTAAACAATATCTAATAACACCTCTTGTTTTGGCAGCCCCTATCCCAAGGAAACCGTTGACACTTTGTACCGCGGCCTTAGATGATTCTCTCGGAGCCTTGTTAGCCCAAGTCAATGATGATGGTAAAGAAAATGCACTCTACTACTTGAGTTGCCGCCTAATACCGACGGAGATAATGTATCCACCTATTGAGAAGCATTATCGAGCGTTAATTTTCACTGCTCAAAAGCTTAGACATTACATGATTTCTTATAAGATTACCCTAATCCCAAAAGTTAATCCGTTGCAATATCTGATCACCCGACCAACACTCTCCGGACGATTAGCAAGATTATCAATGATCTTATTGCAATTTGATATAACTTTTGTTCCCCTCCATGCTATCAAGGGATAGATACTAGCAAACTTTCTCGTTGTACACCCATTGCCGGCTGGGTCCTCTCTCAACGATGAGTTACCAGACGAGTAAATACTACAAAAGGAATTCTCTAGCGCGCAACGCTAGGAAATGTACTTTGATGGCACTTCGTCGGCTAAAAAAGACAAAGGATTAGGCACAGTTATACCAGGCAAAGCAGGGATCGGTTTGATCTTTTTCAAGATAATGGTATGTTGAGGTTCTCATACCACCTGACAGAGCCGTGCACCAAAAATGAAGCAGAATATGAAGCTTTAGTCACCAGGTTGGAAGTGGCAATCTCAATGGATATAACAAACATTGCCATTTATGGCAACTCTCAACTTGTCATCCAGCAAGTCGTCAGACTGTACAAAATTTTGAAACCAAGATTAGCAGAATACCATCAGTACACAATGAAACTGCTAGAGCAGATCCCTGATGTGACTTTCTACTGAATTCCTAGGGGAGATAATGCCCATGCCGATCCTCTAGCAAAACTTGCTAAGGAAATGACATGTTTCCCGGAGGATTCCATTGAAATCACAATACAAGGAAGATATGTCTTTTCTCAAATCGACTTCAAAACCTTACACAAGCTCGGAAAAGAAGAAGCAATGAATATAGTTGCAAACATCAACGAAGATTGGCGCAAGCCATTAATGGAATATTTGCATACTGGAAAGCTGCCAGAAGACAAGTCTGAAGCACATCATATCACAAGAAGTGCCATGTCTTATGCTCTGGTGGGAAACATTCTCTACAGAAGATCATTCGACTAGATGTGTCTACGGTGTTTGAACAAAGCCGAAGCATAGAATATTATCAAAGAATTACATGCCAGCTTGTGTGGCACTCATCAGTCAATGCCAAAAATTAAAATGAAGATAAAATAACTCAAATATTGTTGGTCAGCAATGATGTACGATTGGCATAACAAACTATTAAAAGCCTTGTGGGCCTACCAGACGACTTTTAGGACTCCCAATTAGTGTACACCCTATATGCTCGTGTACGGGTCTAAGGCCGTGCTACCGCTAGAAATCCAGACACCATCTCTTAGAGTTGTTATTGCCAACCAACTCACAATACGAGAAAGTGCAAAACTCAGACTTGAAGAACTGGAAATTCTTGAGGGAAAATGACTAGAAGCACAACAACACTTGGAGCTTTACCAAAAGAAGATGATACAAACCCATGACAAGTTCGTCCACCCAAGGACATTTAAAGTTGGTGACCTCGTACTTGTGCTCAGAAGGCTTATTCTTGCATGCCGCAAAATAGATGGAAATTTTGAGCCAACTTGGGAGGGACCATTTGTCGTTGGAAAGGTCTACACAAGAGGAGCCTATCAGTTAGTGGACTTCCAGAGCAAATGACCCATGTTATCAATAAATGACAATTCCTGAAAACCTATTATGCAATCTAATGCCGCTTACCTTCGCTTGCTTTGAAACATTGATTGTTTTAGGGTTATCTATGTGGCCAAATGTCTATGACCAGGTCTAAATTTTGTAATTAACCTCAATATAATGAAAATTTTAAGAAAAATTTTAAACTTCAAATTTTCTCTTTTCTACTTTTGAACTTAATATTCCACTAAATTAAACAAAATTCATACAAAAAATAAAAAATTCTCTTCACCAAAATAAACTAAAATTTACTTTAATAAATACTTTATTTTATTATCATTCATGCCAAGTTTTGACCTACTGACATTTTTCTTGTCGTCTGCAGAAAATTGTCGGGACAGAGGCTGATCTTCGCTTTCAAGGATGGCTAGAGCCTCGCACTGAATGAGGAAATGGCGGCGCAGGGTGGCACCATAGACTTCAACATGGACTTTAACCAAGTCGATCTGGACTATGAAGGTCCTCTGATTAACGTAGTTAGCTGCCGAGAAAAGGAGGGATTGCCTTCACTGCTGAGGGTGGCCGTTAAAGACATTACATCAAATAAAGGAAAGAACGTGATGATTGAGCAGAACCCGAGGAAGGGGCCTAGCCGTCACCCATCCATGATAGCAACACCACCTGGAGGTCTAGTAGCCGCCAACAATGAATGACTACTAGGTGCTTCGCTTCGCAGAACTCAGCGCAGAAATGCCAATCGCAGAAAACAGAGGGCTTTTCTATGGAAAAAATGCAGACTTCAGAAAGAAGAAAATAACTTACTCACCCCTATTCTTGAGGAGAATATCTATGATCCAAACATGAAAGAGACTTCTTCCAGCCTACCCGCCACAGATGAAGAACTGAGGTTCATCACAGAGCCAGAGACAGATGCCGAGGTCCAAATGGAGGAATGTCTGTGACAGATGCCGACTCCTAGCACGATGGAGTACTATAAAATAAGCAAGGTGAATAAAAAAGAATTTGAATTCTATAAGGAACTCCAAGGAAGATTCATCAACATACTGGAAGGCTTGGAGTTGTATACCAGGGTCTTCTCCGAAAGTGATGAAAGAAGTATACTTGACTGCATCTTTGACTTGAGGGATATAGGCCGAGCAGGCCTTCTCATGGAAAGAACATACTCTGTGCCAAAGAAATGATGAGGGGAAAAGGAAGAATCTTAATCCAGTGCGGCTGCTATTATAACTTTACAAATGACAGACAAGAAAATCCACCGGGGATCCTGAGACATGACCTGGTAGATCCACTACCTCCTATAATAAAGTGGATGATCAAGAGGATGGTCAGATGGAACATACTGCCAGCTACCTGCATATCGGAATAGTTGCATCATCAACATCTATGACGAGGGTGATAGCATTTCTCCCCATATATACCACCGTGATATGTGAGGCCCTTCTACACGGTCTCATTCATGAGAAAAAGCAATATATTTTTTGGAAAAGAAATTAAACTTGTTGGCCCTGGCAAGTTCAGAGGAGCTGTAGAGATTCCGCTGCCAGCTGGTTCAATTTTGGTCCTGAAAGGAAACGGGGCAGATGTCGCCAAGCACTGCATCCTAGGGGTGCGACACCGTAGGGTGTCCATAACTTTCTGTAGGATGGACGACAACAAAGCTCCATACGGATTTCAGCCAGACCCAGAACTAGAAGAGCTGCTACCGTACAAGCTATGAGAGGGTTGTAACTCTAAGTACATGCGAAGGGAACTCTTGTCCTGGAGCATTGCTTAGAAGGTCTGCTTAATTAGGAGCTCGTCATACCTGATACAGATGTTCAAAGGTTTCACTTTGTTTACAGCAACATGATATTTATCAAACATACTCAGCCTACGATGTATACATGGCATGAGATGTTTTGGATGTACTTTGATATGGACTATATATTGTACCTTTTTGAGGCGTTGGCCTATGTTTGATCTGTGACATCTTAATTGGAGCAGATTAATGAAGATTTCTCTCAAAAATGTGCCTTTTTGTCAATTACCTTTTTTGTGCAATGGATTGAAGCCACGAACCACGCGTTGGTTCAGAATTTCAATGAATAAAGAACGAAACAATGAACCTTTAACAATAAAATAAAACTAAAATAAAAAAAATCATAAATGAACAAACAACAAAACAAATTTCTTCTGAAAATCAACCAACTAAAATTAAATTTTTAAAGAAATATTTTGAAAAATTAATTGTGTTAAAAGCAACAAGAAAAGAAAATTAATCTGTTGAGTGGATTCTCTCGGTTTTGGAGTTTCTCACTCTTTGTACGCGCATCACAACCATCTTTATCTGCATTAACTCTCTCCACATTCCCGCAAAATTTTGCATTCTGCACAAAGCCCCACAAAACTCTACAAACCTTCTTGAACAAAATCAACTTTTTCACATAGCACATTTCTGTAATTTTAACACAATAAACTCTTTTTTAGAATTGTCCTTATATTTCAATTCTCACATTTTCAAATCAGTACCTAAATTCCGATTCACCATATTCGAGGTCAGTACCTAAATGTCGACACTCTCTTCTTAGAATTGTCCTTATATTTCAATTCTCACATTTTTGAATAAGAACCTAAATTCTAATTTACCATGTTCTAGGTCGGTACCTAAATTCCGACACTCTCTTCTGAGAATTGTCCCTATATTTCAATTCTCACATATTTGAATCAGTCCTATGTTTCTGATTCGCTATATTTGAGGTTGGTCCCTAACTTCCGACTCTCTTTTTGAGATTGATACCTAAATTCCAATTCTCATTTCTGAATCAGTACCAAAATTTTAATTTCTTCACATATTTTTATATTCTATTCACATATTCACCCTGAATTTACATGTTTGATTCTGCATATTTTCTGCATAAGGAGATATTTTCCTCATCACCTCTTAGGTTGGATGTGAGTCCCAATGCATTCCTTCCTAACGTGATCAATATATTTTCCCGCTACAACTTGAGTTAGATGTAAGTCACAGGGCTTTCTGACATTGACTTTATATATGCTTATAAATACAAGTATTTAATATTGCTGCTAGAAGATTTATTTTCTCAACGACGATACCAAAAACTTAACAAACATTATAGATTTGATAAATATGTGTATATAAAATATTCAGTAATGACAAAGTCACACTTATCAATGCAAGTATATGTATCGCTCAAGTAATATAGCGCTCTAATGGAGTCCTAGATATCAATCCCACAGGGAGTAATATTAGAACTATGAACTAAGATTTTAGAAAATCAATACTTAATCATAATAATATAATTTAAATTGCTTATCTGTCACTAATAGGCAATTGAAATAAATATGTAATTTTAATAACCTAAATAACTAATTATGCTAATAAAGTTTCTAATGTTATATTCAATATATAAGAAAACATTCTTCTCCTTGTCAAGAAATTATAGTAAATGGATAAAGTGAATCAGTTCAAATTGTATTGTGCCAAGTAAGAGCATACTTATTCTTTACCCTTTGGTCTAGGCATAAAGAACATTAACTAATCCTACACTTGTTTACTGAATCTGCGGCTAGGCTGGGAGGATACCGATTCTCACTTTGGAGCTCTCAGGTTCCCCTCGCCTGAGGGCTAACATCTACACTTCAGCACCCAATCGATAATCGATAGGACCGAATTGGGGATTTTAGTCTATCACTCTAAAATCTCCAATTCTAGGCCCGATAATTTTATTTCCCTATTTATTTGCACCCAACTTCTAAGGGCTTTGACCTCCCTGAATCTTGGATGTAATCTTCATTTTAGTTGAAAAACTCAACATATTTTAAGAAATCAATTGGCTAGATTGAAAGTAAATTAAGATCGAAGTTAAGAGATCATCACAACTTCTTTAACATTTTCATGGCTCAACCAATTCAAATCACCATTTTACAAATCTCAAGATAAGGAGAAAGACAGAGAAAACTACTCAAAACTCATGAGGAAGACACAACAAAACTTGAAATTCATATGTAAAAGCAAAGTCATACAACTACAATAAGTAAACAACACTTATCTCTAATTCCTCCCCAAGAAAACTCCTCAAAGTTCCTTTGAATCTCTTCCTTTCTTTAAAACACACAGAATTCCTCTTCGAAGCGGCAAGGAGGAAGAAATCTCTCACTTTCCCTCCACTCTTACAATCTCTCAAAGAATTCCTCACAATTAGACTCTCTACACACTACTAGAACCTCTATAACCTCCAAGACCTCTTGGATTCTTCCTTGGACCTCTTGGACCTCTTGGACCTATTCAATTTTCAGCCAAAATCTTCTTTTAAAGTTGTGGATGAGTTTCCCAAGAGTTGCCTAAGCATCCCTCCAAAAATCTTCCACATTCAATGCACCTTGGAAAGTAACCACCGATCTCACCATCGGCGGCCTCGAGGGCGCCGTCGGTGGGCCTTCTAAATTATTAAATCTGAAGTCTTGAGAAATTCTTGTCGTCAGCGCCCTAGTTCAAATCTTCACATTTGGTCATTTTCGCTCTAAATTCGCTCTTTTTTTTGCATCTTTTTGCTCCAATGACCCTAATTCATCATTCCTGCAACAAACCATCAAAAATACCTTTTTTTAAAGTGTAATATCATAAAAAACAGTGTAAAATAGGTATGAAAATCTCAACATATTTTTCTTTAGTCAAAATCCCCCAAACTTAACTATTACTTGTCCTCAAGTAATTTTAGTACTATATAAAAGTTATGATCTATGGTAGTAAAATTTTATTTCAGAAATACTATAAGTTTGATCTAAGTAAATATCATAGTGAGATTTTTAGGAAAAATTCAAGTAATGAAATTAACTCTGTAGCTACAAGATTATCTAGTCATCAAGTTTAAGAGCTTTAGTCATCTATTCATTTCAAGAATGACTATATGTTATAATATTAAGTCACTTAGAATCTTCAAATGCTAGGAACTTCATGAGAACACTACTAGTAAAAGATCTAATCCATAAATATAAGTTGAGGAATGTATTTAGGTTTTCCCTTTAGGTAGGTCGAGTGAAGCCAATTTTTTATTAGGCATATCCTCAAGCTTCTCCTCACTTTTATATTTTTTTCTTTCTTTTCTTTTCTCTTTTCATTTGGATTTCTTTCAATCCTATATATTTTTATTTTCTTTTTAGGGATTGTAGTCAATCCTTTCTTTTTCCCTTTTCAAGTGAGGATTATTATATCTGGATAGCCTTTAATGATTTTTAACATCACCATTCTTTCCCTAAATTTGAAACTCAAAGAATTTCTTTACCTTATAAATATTTCATAGCTTTTACATCATTGAGCCCTAATCTTTTCTTCTCAAAAAAATTTCCAGATTCTTAATACTTCAAAATATAGTTTCATTTACTTTAAATAGTTAACTATTGTTTTATTCTCTTATACTAAATATCTTTAATCTACAAAATTAATTTTCATTACAAAAACATTCCTCTAAATCTATCATAATATTTAAATAGCTACAACTAGTTACCTGAATTAAATTCACTACATAAAATCATATAAATAATTTTTGAAAATATTGAAATTAGTTACCTGAATTAAATTCACTACATAAAATCATATTAATAATTTTTTAAAATATTTAAATGAAGAACATCTAATAGTTAATCTTTTTCTTCCCTCCCCTAAACTTAAATTTTTCAATATGAAATGATACAGGTGGAAAGAAAAATTCTAAATATAAATCATACCTCAGTATTTTAGGAATTTTCATCCTTCTGAAATTTTTTTAGTACTTCATAAAATTTCTACTTCAACTAGTCTTTAACATTAGGAGCTTTCTATACATATAAATCATTAGAGAATTTGCTAGCAATGAAATTTTGAAATAAGTACAAAAACTAAACATTAAACAAACATAATATTTCACTAGCACATCCACAATATTTAACAAAGTCAATTAAAATGCAAAATACATCACATTACAATTTAACAAATTTCAACTACCACACCAAACAATTATAACAAAAATTAAAATTATCCAATTGTAACATAAAAATAAAAATGACATCACACATTACAATTTAACAAATTTCAACTACCACACCAACAATTATAATAATAATTAAAATTATCCAATTACAACATAACAATAAAAATGAAAGTATAAACACACACAAACATCCATTTCTATTACAAAAATTACAAAAATAAAAATAAAAGTACAAGTACATCAACTATTATCAAATGTCAAAATCCTAAACTATGCCTTCGTCTCCTTGGTCAGCAGGTGGATTGGGCTGATGCTGAGTATTATGGGGGCATTTCAGGAAAAGTAACATCAGGCTCACCTCTGTAGTGTCGGGCTTGACTTCGTAGTAAGCTATCTCAAAATCAGAATGCCTCTGAAGGTACTCACTATCATAATCATGTTGAAGTTCTAATCCTCTAATGCTTTCATTTATTAACTCTATACTTTTTGCTGCAAGGTCAACTCATTCATTAAATCAGTCAGAGTAGGGGAACTAGAAGGTGAAAGGTCATAACTAGTAGAGGGGATATCTCTACTAGTAGAAGGTTCTTAACTTCTACTTCCAGTTCTCCAATTTTCATGGGATACATATGTCTTTAAATTAGCTTTACTAATGGGTTTCATAGGGTAAACCCATTCCTCATCATCTCCCACTTCCACTCCAGAAAGTTGGCAAAGTGCATAAATGAGGCCAGGATGTCCTAGACCTCCACTTGTTTCACTCCTTGCCGTGGTCAAAATATTCTTAAAAACGATTCTCCCCACATTTATATTTCTATTATTCTGAATACAAAAATTTAGAATAGCTCTATCTCTTATTACCTCACTATGGTGATAGGTCGGTTACAGAGTAGAGGAAATGAAATAGTGCCATGCTTTAGATGTGGCATTCAACATGGAAGCAGAAAAATTTACCCGTTCTCATTGCTTTATCTTTCATGTTCCTTTCCCATTAGTGAGAAAGTTGATCACATCATTCAGCGGGCCTTCCATCATACTGAAGGTTTTATAGTGGTAGTTATAAGAGTCTGGGACTTTGTAAAAGGAGTTAATGCGGGCGGCACTAAATTTAACAAAAAATCCACGCACTTGAACGATTCCGTCCTCAGAATAGAACACATTGGCATAAAATTCTCTTATAATATTTGCAGCATCCTTATTGGTGGTGTAACAAAAGTTTTCCCACCTCCACTCGGTAATAACTCGTTAAATTTCTCCTCCGGGACTCTCAAAAACTTGATCTTGTATACATTTCTTTCCTTCAAATACTGAAGTAAACCTCGACTGAGCCTTCACATTGACGAAGCGAGACTCGTCAAACTCAAGTCACCTCTTTTGTCATGGATCCATTTCAATATAATCAAAATTATAGAAAAATTCCAAAATATACTTCAAATATGCAAATAATGGCTTCTAAGAGCGACTCTAAGAGTTCAAAACTAAATTCCATGAATTTCTTTCCAATATTTCCTTCACATTCTCAAATTTTTGGAATCTCCTCAATGTGGAAGAAATTCATGGTGAAAATTAAATATTTTTAGTTTGGAGTGAAGCTCTTACCAAGAGATGATCAAATCCGGTGCCTAAATGCCTTGAAATCACCCCCAAATCCAAGATCTCTCAAGCCCTAGGTCGAAAATTGCATTTTTTAAAGGAAGGGGATGTCGAATAGTCGCGGTTGACTGGTCAAAATTGCAGCTAAAAGTGTTTTTTCTGGATCTCACCATCGGTGGGGTCTTCAGCGCAGTCAACAAGCTCTATAGAATCAATATCCTAAGTCTCGGGAAATGTCTGTCGTCGGCGCCGTCGAGGGCACCGTCAACGGGCTCTATTGAATTGGTTCAATTTCCAGATTTTTGTGATTTCGATCAATTTCAAACCTCAACAAAATCCGATCAATCATTATAGACATAATTTTAAGTGATTAAATGATGTACTAACACAAACTTTCACAACACGAAACATCACAATTATATATAAATTCCAAGGGTTACAATATCTGTTACACAACACACCTAAGTTTGGTATTTTCTCAACCTTAATACATCAATTTGGCATTGCAATCCAAGCCACAACACTCAAAACGCTGAAAACAAACATCCTATGCTCACTCTCAACTATACAGAGATCTAAAAGCAATATTCTAAAACAAAGCAAACATAAAGTTCAAACCAAATCACAAACATAGACAGACAAGTAACAATGTAAATCTACTATTGTTCAGATTCAGTTCTAGATTCTCCTCTGAGATCACCCATTGATTGCACATGAACGAAGAGTTTATAGAAGGGTCAGTATGGAAATTCTTTAGTAAAGTCCTCTTCTATCAATTTCATCATTCTCATCAGTCGTATCAAACATCCTTCGATATGCCCAGAGTGGTGTTCTTTCATCCTCCAGTCTAGATGATCAAAGAAATCAGAGATATTATTAATTACATTCATAAAATTTTGTACCTCCTTCTCCAACTTCTTGATTCTGCGCAAGATCACTAGTATTTTTTCCGGAACTAAAGGTTGAATAGGCAGTGAATTCTGAGATGATTGATCCACCATAATAGTCATATCATTTTCATCTTCATTGGTTGGGAATCTCTCAGTTGGATCCAAAGGCTTCCAAAGTAGAAGTATCTTTACTCAATTTTCATAAGATACTTGGAATTGACTGCAAAATAAGAGAATTATGGAAAGATGTCCAAGCCCATAAGTTGATTCATGAACGATCAGGCCCAAAATAGACTTCACAATTAAAGATCCAATATATCGGAAATCCCATTTAGATGCAGTAATTCAGAATAGCACTTTCCTTAAAAACTTTACTGATCCTCATCGTCGGTAACAGTTTTGCAGAAATGAAGAGGTGCCAGCTTTAAGAAACGGGGTTTAGAAGTGTTGCAGAAAAACTAACATACCCGTTTTCTCTCATTTCCTAGTCTTCAGTTTCGTCCGTTACATATTGGTAAATTTCATTCGTCTGGTTTCTTGTCAGGCTGAAGTTCAAATAATGGCAAACAGGAACGTTCATGATCATATATAATTCATTGATCCATGCAGGAGTAAAATTTATCCATCTACCTCACACATAGACGACTCCCTAGTTGATTCCATGCAAATTAGCATAAAATTCCTTCACCACAGGAACAACTACGGCGACTGTGGTGTAGCGCAACACTTCCCATCTTTGCCGCACAATCATCTCTTCAATTGCCGTTGAGGGATTATTCAATCCTTGATTTAGGAATCCTCATTCCTTGATTAATCTTTTCTTTGCCAGTACCTTATTGAAGATTCGCTGCGCTTCCGCACAAATGAACTTTCTCCGGTTGAACACTCGCATTCTACGGTTTTTAGGGGAATTGAACTCCATAGGGATGAATTTGGTGGCGTTTCACTTCATTTTTGGGGAAATATGAACTTAGGAATCAAATTTGGAAGTTTAAAAGGAGTAACCTTCATCTAAAATCGCCAAAAAACCACCCATTCAAACTCTAGAAACCGCCATCCTGCCGGTCTTGCTGTCAGTGGCGTCAAGGGCCCTGTCGGCGAGCCTTTAGAGTTTAATTACCTGGACTCTTAGAAAAAACCTGCCCTCAGCAGCATTGAGGGCGCTGTCGGTGCCCAAGGCAAAAATTGCACAGTTTTGCTCTGGTCCGAATGCGTTCCAATTTTTCTCTATGGATCTAATTTTTATGATGATTCAAGGATAACTAGAAGTAGTAGAGTTCAATACTGCCACAAACTAACAATAATTTTAAATAAAACTACTATAATCACAATAAAAGTAAAGATAATTATGGGTTGCCTCCCATAAAGCACTTGAATTAACATCGTCAGCCCGACCTATTCAGGTATTATTCAGGTTGACTGATCATTAAAACCTCTTTAAAATTTGGTTTTTTACCATCAAAATATAGTTTTAATCTGTGTCCATTTACTTTAAATCTATTTCCAGTCTTTTGATCTTCAATTTTAACAACTCCATAAGTATAAACTAGAGTCACAGTAAAGGGTCCTAACCAACGAGATTTCAATTTCCCAGGGAATAACTTCAGCCTAGTAACGTAAAGCAAAGCTTCTTGTCCTAGTTCAAAGTTCTTTTGGTTAATCTTTTGATTATGCCATAACTTTAATTTCTCCTTACAAATTATGTCGTTATCATAAGATTCATTTCTTAATTCATCTAAATCATTAAATTGTAACAATCTTTTCATACCAGCATCTTTCAAATTATAATTGAATTCTTTAATTGCCCAATATGCTTTATGCTCCAATTCTACTGGCAAGTGACAAGTCTTTCCAAAAATTAGCCTGTAAGGAGTCATTCCAATAGAAGTTTTATAAGCAGTCCTGTAAGCCCTTAATGTGATATCCAGTCTAGTGGACCAATCTACTCTACTAGGGTTTACA
Source organism: Phalaenopsis hybrid cultivar (assembly GCA_002079205.1). NCBI lineage: Eukaryota > Viridiplantae > Streptophyta > Magnoliopsida > Asparagales > Orchidaceae > Phalaenopsis > Phalaenopsis hybrid cultivar. Next base: position 395,488 of record JXCR01049176.1, on the reverse strand, counting down.
GTCTTTTCAAGTATTTGTTTAATCTCTATATTAGAAACTTCAGCTAACCCACTGGTTTAAGGGTGATAGGTAGTAGAGATTTTATGACTAAAATTAAACTTTTTTGCCAATCTCTGAATATATTTATTCCTAAAATGGGATCCTCCATCAGTAATAATCATCCTAGACAGCTAATCCACTGGTTTGAGGGTGATAAGCAGTACAGATTCTATGAATAATATTAAATTTTTTTAAGATCTCTGAATATATTTATTCCTAAAATGGGATCCTCCGTCAGTGATAATCATTCTAGGCATTTTGTATCTAGTGAAAATATCTCTAAATGTATTTATTCCTAAAATGGGATCCTCCGTCAGTGATAATCATTCTCGGCATTCTGTATCTAGTGAAAATAATTTTCATTAAAAATCTTGAAACACGTTTAGCTTCACAACGAGGTAAAGCTTGTGCTTCAATCCACTTTGAAACGTAGTTTACTGCAATTAATATGTATAAGTTCCCAAATGAAGGAATAAATGGTCCCATGAACTTTAATCCCCAAACATCAAAGATCTCAACTTATAACATGAAATTCAGAGGCATTCCATTTCTTCTAGATATATTGCCTACTCGTTTACGTTGATCACAAATTTTTATGTATCTATAAACATATCTAAAGATAGCAGGCCAATAAAATCAAGCTTGTAAAATTTTATAAGCAGTTTTATCAATCCCAAAATGTCCTTTAAATTTAGAATCATGACATTTCTGAATGATTAGCTCAGTTTCTTTATAAGGTACACATCCTCTCATAATAAGATCCTTACATTATTTATATAAATAAGGCTGATCCCAAAAATATGTTTTCGCATCATGAATGAATTTTCTTTGTTGTTGTAATGTCAGCATAGTCGAAAAAATATCACGTACAATAAAATTAACAATATCAACATACCATGGTATTTTTCACTTATTAATATTATAAAGTTGTTCATCAGGAAAACTGTCTGTAATTTCATTATCAGTGTCAGATAATTCATGGTTTTCCAATCTTGATAAATTACAGCAATTTGATTATCAGTTCCCTTTTTATCAATAACCACAATATCAAATTCTTGCATCAAAAGTATCTATCTAATTAACCTTGGTTTGACATCCTTCTTTTGCATTAGATATTTAATAGCATAGTGATCAGTGTGCACAACACATTTAGTCCCAATTAGATAAGATCTAAATTTTTCTAAAGCATACACAATGGCCAATAACTCATTTGCTGTAACAGTATAGTTAATTTGAGCATCATTAAGAGTTTTACTAGCGTAGTATATAACTTTAAAAATCTTTTCATACCTTTGTCCAAGAACATCTCCAATAGAATAATCACTAGAATCACACATCAGTTCAAGTGGTTTCTCCCAATTAGGTGAAACTATAATAGGGTCGGTGATTAACTTTTTCTTTAATAACTCAAAGGCATTTAAACAATTTTCAGTAAATTCAATTTCTTGTCCTTTTCTAAAAGTTGGCATAGAGGTTTAGTAATTTTTGAAAAATCTTTAATAAAACACCTGTAAAATCCAACATGTCCAAGAAAACTCCTAACCTCTCTTACATTAGTAGGAGGTGTTAGTTTGGATATAACTTGAATTTTTGCAGGGTCTGCTTCCATACCATTTTTTGAAATTTTATGCCCTAACACAATTCCTCCTGCAACCATAAATTGACATTTCTCCCAATTTAGAACTAAATTAGTTCTTTTGCATAACTCCAAAACTTTTTCAACATAATTTAAGCATGCATCAAATGATGTTCCAAATACAAAGAAATCATCCATAAATACTTCCAATCCATGATGAATTAACTTACTAAATATAGATATTATACATCTCTGGAATGTTGCAGGTGCATTACATAATCCAAAAGGCATTCTTCAAAAACCAAAAGTTCCAAAAGGACTTGTATATGTTGTCTTTTCTTGATCCTCAGGAGCAATACGAATTTGATGGTAACCGGTATATCAATCTAAAAAATAAAAATATTTGTGCCCTGTAAGTCTATCCACTATTTGGTCTAAAAATGGTAAAGGGAAGTGGTCTTTCTTAGTGGTAGTGTTTAATTTTCTATAATCAATGCAAATATGTCACCCAGTAACTTGTGTGATAGGTATTAATTCATTATTCTCTTTTGGTCAACAGTCATTCCTCCTTTCTTAGGAACAAAATGAGTTGAACTTACCCAGGCACTGTCTGAAATAGGATATATAATTCTAGTGTCTAACCATTTCAAAATTTCCTTCTTAACTACTTCTTTCATCATTGGGTTTAATCTCCTTTGTGGATAACTCTTGGTTTTTCATCTAGTATAATTTTGTGCATACAGAACGAATGACTGATTCCCTTAATATCAGCTAAGGTCCAACCAAAAGCTTTCTTACATCTTTTTAATGTATCTAACAGTATTTGCTCTTGCAAATCATTTAATTCTAAAGATATAATAACAGGTGGTGTAGATGAGTCTACCAGAAACACATGCTTCAAGTGGTTAGGCAATATTTTCAACTTAAGTTCAAGTGATTTTATAATTGATGGAACTATATTCTTCTCAGCATTTTCTGTAATATCTAACATCTCAAATCTTCCCTGAACATAATCTAACTCTTCCTTTTCTATTTCATCTAAAATAACTTCATCACTATCTTCAAATTGTTCTTTTTGTTCAAAATGTTCCTTAAAATGCTCATTCAATAGATGTTCACTAATTTCCATGCGAAAACATTCATTATCTCTTTCAATAGCAGTGCATTTCATAGATTTTGCAATGTTAAAAGTCACTTCTTGATCGTTAACCCTCATAGTTAATTCTCCTTTTTGAACATCTATCGTAGCTTTTCCAGTAGCTAAAAATGGTCTCCCTAAAATGATAGGTATTTTTTTATCTTCCTCCATATCTAAAACAATTAAATCTACAGGAAAGATAAATTTATCAACTTTTACTAACACATCTTGTATAACTCCCTTAGGATAAGTAACTGAACGATCCGCTAACTGAAGAGTTACAGAAGTAGGCGGGAGTTCTCCTAATCCTAATCTTTTGAAAATTGATGGAGGCATAATATTAATGCTGGCACCCAAATCACATGAAGCTCGTCCATAAAATTTTTCACCGATAGCACACTGTATATTGAAACTACCAGGATCTTTTAATTTTCCAGGAATCTTTTTCTGAATAATTGCACTACACTCTTTGCTAGGTGCAATAGTTTCATTATCAGTGAACTTCCTTATCATGTTCATAATATCTTTCATAAATTTCACATAATTGGCCATTTGCTCTAAAACTTCTACGAATGGAATATTTGCCGTTAATTTCTTAAGAATTTCTAATAACTTGAAAAATTATTTATTTTGCTTAAGCTTCTACGAAGGGAATATTCACCGTTAACTTCTTAATAATTTCTAAAAATTTTGAAAATTGTTTATTCTCTTTATTTTGCTTATTCACCGTTAACTTCTTAAGAATTTCTAAAAATTTTGAAAATTTTTTATTCTGTTTATGTTGCTTCAGTCTTTGAAAAATGGCGTTTCTAAAAATTTTGAAAATTGTTTATTCTGTTTATGTTGCTTCAATCTTTGAGGAAACGGCGGTGGAGGTTCTCCCAGTAATTTTCATTGGTGTAAATGGATACTCTAAATCTGGGTATTCATGATCCTTTTCTTTTATGATATCCACTTTCTCTTTTTCAGTTTCGTAATTTTCATTGGTGTAAATGGATACTCTAAATTTGGGTATTCATGATCCTTTTCTTTTTCGGAGGTGTAAGTGGATATTCTAAATCTGGGTATTCATGATCCTTTTCTTTTTCTGTATCCACTTTTTCTTTTTCAGTTTTTATTTCTTTCTGTACTCTTGTTTCCAATTCTTTTCCACTTCGTAATTATATGATTTTTATGTGTTCTTTTCCTTGATCTTTAGGATTTGGTTCCACAGTACTAGGAAAGTTCCTAATGTTTTCCTTGATCTTTTGGATTTGGTTCCACAGTACTAGGAAAAGTTCCTAATGTTTGGTTACTAAGTCTTTTCCTTGATCTGTAGGATTTGGTTCCACAGTACTCGAAAAAGTTCCTATTGTTCGGTTACTAAGTAACGATATGCCCTAATTGATTTTCAATATTCTTAATAGTAGTTCCTTGATTTTGTAATTGATTTTTATGCCCTAATTGATTTTCAATATTCTTAATAGCAGTTCCTTGATTTTGTAATTGATTTCCTAATGCCCTAATTGATTTTCAATATTCTTAATAGCAGTTCCTTGATTTTGTAATTGATTTCCTTAATTCTGCATTGTTGACCCATGTTTAATATCAGCTCTTCCATAGACAACTTCTTCTCCTTAATTTGAGTGTCATAGCAGTTCCTTGATTTTGTAATTGATTTCCTTAAATCTGCAATTGATTTCTTGATTCTGCAATTTAATAGCAGTTCCTTGATTTTGTAATTGATTTCCTTGAATTTGTAATTGATTTCCTTGCTTCTACAATTGTGTGTTTAATATCAGCTCTTCCATAGACAACTTCTTCTCCTTAATTTGAGTATTACTGTTAAATTCTGGTTTAATATCATCTCTTCCATAGACAACTTCTTTTCCTTAATTTGAGTGTTACTCTTAAATCCTGGAGGATAAGAAGGTCTATAATTAATATTTCCTTTGTTGGATGAATTTCCTATTAGGTTCACTAGGTTGTTCACCCATTGTTGATTTGTTGTAGATTGTTATCCAATTAAAATTTGGATGATTCTTCCAACCTGGGTTATAATAGTTTGAATATGGGGTTGTTAGGTCTATTAATAGCATTTAAATTCATATGAAGGTTGAACATCCACAAATTGCCCAGATGAATTTTCTTCCATCATAGGAGTTGGGGATGATTCTTCCAACCTGGGTTATAATAGTTCGAATATGGGGTTGTTAGGTCTATTAATAGCATTTAAAGTCTCATATGAAAGTTGAACATCCACAAATTGCCCAGATGAATTCTCTTCCATCATAGTAGGTGTTGGAGAATAATTCATTCCATAATGACCTAATTTCGTTGATATTGTAGAAATCTGTGAAGCTAACATAGATATTGCATCAAAATCATGGATACTAGCTACTCTTTTAGGATTTACCCTTTCAGAGGGACATTGAAAATTGTCGGTAGCCTTCTCTTCTATTAACTAATGAGCCTCATCAAAAGGTTTTTACATTAAAGAACCATTAGCCGCAGCATCTATAATCGATCTAAGTGATCCCACTAATACATTATACAAAGTTTGAATTATCAACTAATCTGGTGATGAATGATGAGGGCACTTCCTAAGAAGATCTTTAAATCTCTCCAAAGCTTCATATATCGACACTCCATCAGTCTGACAGAATGACATTATATCATTTGNAAAAACGTCCTTCCGAAGCAGGCAACGGGATTTCAATTCCGATGACCGATAGCTTCTTACGGGCAAATCCCATACCAAAAATAGTGCCGACAGTTACATAACACACCTAAGTTTAGTATTTTCTCAACCTCAATACATTAATTCAGCGTTTTAATCCAAGCCACAACACTCAAAACGCTGAAAACAAAACATACTATGCTTAGTCTCAACTATACAGAGATCTAAAAGCGTAATTCTAAAGCAAAGCAAATACAAAGTTCAAATTACATAGACAGACAGGTAGTAATATAAATCTATTAATCTTCAGACTCGGTACTCGATTCTCCTCTAAGATCACTCATTGATTGCACATGAACGAAGAGGTTGTAGAAGGGTCAGAATGAAAATTCTTTAGTGGAATCCTCTTCTATTAACTTTATCCTCCTCATCAGTCATATCAGACTATCTTCTAAATGTCCAGAGTAATCAAAATGTTCCTTCATCCTCCAGTCTAGATGATCGAAGAAATCGGAGATATTATTAATCTCATTCATAACATTTTGTACCTCCTTTTCCAATTTCTTGATTCTGCGCAGGATCACCAGTCTTATCAGGGACTAAGGGTTGAACTGACAGTGAATTTTGAGATGATTGATCTACTATAATGGTCATGTCATTTTCATCTTCAAAAACTGGAAATCTCTCAGTTGGATCCAAAGGCTTCCAAGGTAGCAGTACATTTTCCCAATTTTCATAGAACACTTGGAACTGACTGTAAAGTGAGAAAATTGTGGAGGGGTGTCCAAGCCCATAAGTTGATTCATGAACGATCAGGCCCAAAACTGACTTCACAATTATTGATCCAATGTCGATCGGCAGTCCTCTTTGAATGCAGTAATTCAAAATGACACTTTCTTTAGAAATTTTACCAATCTTCATTGTCGGTAACAGTTTCGCAGAAATGAAAAAGTATCAATGTTTCGAAACGGGATTCAGAAGTGTCGCAGAAAAACTAACATACATGTTTTCTCTTGTTTCCCAGTCGTTAGTTTCGTCCGTTAAATATTGGTAAATTTCATTCATCTGGTTTCTCGTTTGGACAAAATTGAAATAGTGGCAGTCAGGAATATTCTCTATCATGTATAATTCGTTGATCTGTGCAGCAGTGAAAGTGATCCATCTTCCTTGCACATAAACAACTCATTGATTGATTCCATGTAAATTTGCATAGAATTCTTTTACCACAAAAACCACCACGGCGGCGGTAGTGTAGCACAGCCCTTATCTTCGCCGCATTATCGTTTCTTCAATATCCGTTGTGGGATTATTCAATCCACAATTTACGAATCCTCGTTCATTGAACAATCTTTTCTTCGTAAGTAACTTGTTGAAGATTTGTTGCGCTTCCGCACTAATAAACTTTCGCCAATTGAAAAATCGCATTCTGGGATTATCAGGAGAATTAGACGCCATAGAAATGAAATTTGTGGAGTTTCACTTCATTTTTGGAGGGAAAGTATGAACTAGGAATCGAATTTTTTGGTTTAAAAAGCTTATTNGAAAAATATACCCAAATCTAAATCCCAGAGTTTATAAGAATTAATGATATTGGACTTGGGGCATCATTATCCGGTGCTATGAAGTTATAGCTGTGAAACCCTGTGGAATTCAACACATGGCAATGTTGTATTCAGAATGCGTGAGCAACTTCCGATATGTCCTAACCAGACCCAAAAATTTGAAATATCGAAGCAGGAACGAACGGTCAAACAATAGTACATTCAGTCTAAAAATGACAATAATCTACAGTAAAAATTATTCAAGATCGAAAGAGCCACTAAATCATAAAAGTATCTAAAACATCCAAGCCAACATAAGGACATCCAGAGTGCGAAATTACTAATAAAAGGAAACCAAGCAAAAAAAAAAAAAAAACAGGTTTAATACGTACTTATAAAATTTTTTTCAATCAACCTAACAGCCTTTTTAGATTATCATTAAGACCTATCATGGCACTGATACCACTTTTTAGATTATGATTAAAACATAAATGTGTGTGTGTGTGTGTGTGTGTGTATGATCTTTTGGAACTATTTGTGGTTATCGTGTGGGCAGGGTGTNTTCCTTATAAATTATGTCGTTATCATAAGACTCATTTCTTAATTCTTCCAATTCATTTAGTTATAACAATCTTTTCTTACGAGCATCTTTCAAATTATAATTGAATTATTTAATCGTCCAATATGCTTTATGCTCTCTTCTTACCAGCGTCTTTCAAATTATAATTGAATTCTTTAATCGCTCAATATGCTTTATGCTCAAGCATCTTTCAAATTATAATTGAATTCTTTAATTGCCCAACATGCTTTATGCTCCAATTCTACTCCAAGAAATTATAATTGAATTCTTTAATCACCCAATATGCTTTATGCTCCAATTCTACTAGTACGTGGCAAGTCCTTTCCAAAAATCAGTCTGTAAAGAGTCATTCCAATAGGAGTTTTATAAGCAGTCCTGTAAGCCCATAATGTGAAATATACTCTACTAGGGTTTACAGTCTTTTCAAGTATTTGTTTAATCTCTCTATTAGAAACTTCAGTTAACCCACTATAGGGTTTACAATCTTTTCAGACAAGTCTTTCCAAAAATTAGTCTGTAAGGAGTCATTCCAATAGGAGTTTTATAAGCAGCCAAAGTCTTTCCAAAAATCAGTCTGTAAGGAGTCATTCCAATAGGAGTTTTATAATCAGTCCTGCGCCCATAATGTTGTATCCAATCTAGTGGACCAATCTATTCTACTAGGGTTCACAGTCTTTTCCAGTCCATAATGCAGTATCCAGTCTAGTAGACCAATCTACTCTACTAGGGTTTACAGTCTTCTCAATTAATTAGTCTGTAAGGAGTCATTCCAATAGGAGTCTTATAAGCAGTCCTGTAAGCCCATAATGTTTTCCAAAAATCAGCCTGTAAGGAGTCATTCTAATAGGAGTTTTATAAGCAGTACTGTAAGCCCATAATGCGAATATACTCTACTAGGGTTTACAGTCTTTTCAAGTATTTGTTTAATCTCTCTATTAGAAACTTCAGTTAACCCACTATAGGGTTTACAATCTTTTCAGACAAGTCTTTCCAAAAATTAGTCTGTAAGGAGTCATTCCAATAGGAGTTTTATAAGCAGCCAAAGTCTTTCCAAAAATCAGTCTGTAAGGAGTCATTCCAATAGGAGTTTTATAATCAGTCCTGCGCCCATAATGTTGTATCCAATCTAGTGGACCAATCTATTCTACTAGGGTTCACAGTCTTTTCCAGTCCATAATGCAGTATCCAGTCTAGTAGACCAATCTACTCTACTAGGGTTTACAGTCTTCTCAATTTAATGCGGTATCCAATCTAGTGGACCAATCTATTCTACTAGGGTTTACAGTCTTTTCAAGTACTTGTTTAATCTCTCTATTAGAAGCTTCAGCTAATCCACTGGTTTGAGGATGATAGGCAGTAGAGTTTCGATGAATCATATTAAATTTTTCTGTCAATCACTGAATATATTTTTTTCTAAAATGGGATCCTCCGTCAGTGATAATGGCATTCCGTATCTAGTGAAAATATTTTTCATTAAAAATCTTGAAACACTTTTAGCGTTACAGCAAGGTAAAGGAAAAATATTAAATTTTTTGTCAATCTCTGAATGTATCTATTCCTAAAATGGGATCCTCTGTTAGTGATAATCATTCTAAGCATTTCCATATCTAATGAAAATATTTTTCATTAAAAATCTTGAAACACTTTTAGCATCACAACGAGGTAAAGCTTGTGTTTCAATCAACTTAGAAACGTAGTCCACTGCAATTAATATATATAAGTTTTCAAATGAAGGAATAAATGGTCCCATAAAATCTAATCCCCAAACATCAAAAATCTCAACATGAAATTTAGAGGCATTTCATTTCTTCTAGATATATTGTCTACTCGTTGACATCGATCACAAGTTTTTATATATCTATAAACATCTCTAAAGATAGTAGGCCAATAAAATTCAGTTTGTAAAATTTTATAAGCAGTTTTATCAATCAAAAAATGTCCTCCAAATTCAGAATCATGAGATTTCTGAATGATTGGCTCAGTTTTTTCATAAGGTGCACATATTCTCATGATCAGATCCTTACATTGTTTACATAAATAAGGCTCATCCCAGAAATATGCTTTCGCCTCATGAATGAATTTCCTTTGTTGCTGCAATGTCAGCATAGGTGGCAAAATATTACTTACAATATAATTAACAATATCAGCATACAATGGTAGTTTCCACTTATTAATATTATAAAGTTGTTCATCAGGGAAACTGTCTGTAATTACATTGTCATTGTCAGATAATTTTTGGTTTTCTAATTTTGACAAATGATCAGCAATTTGATTATCAGTTCTCTTTCTATCAATAGGTCACTCCTTTCTTAGGAACACAATGAATTGGACTTACCCACGCACTATCTGAAATAGGATATATAATTTCAGTGTCTAACAATTTCAAAATTTCCTTCTTAACTACTTCTTTCATCGTTGGATTTAATCTCCTTTGTGGATCAACTCTTGGTTTATGTTGTTCATCTAATATAATTATGTGCATTATCTAACAGTCTTTGCTCTTGCCAATCATTTAATTCTGAAGATATAATAACAGGTAATGTAGATGAGTCTCCTAAAAACACATACCTCAAGTGGCTAGGCAATATTTTCATCTCAAGTTCAGGTGGTTTTATAATTGACGGAAACAGATTCTTTTCGGCATTTTCCGTAATATCCAACATCTCAAATCTTTCCTGAACTTAATTTAATTCTTCATTTTCTAATCCGTCCAAAATAACTTCATCACTCTCTTCAAATTATTTTTTTTCTTCAAAATGTTCTTTAAAATGTTCTTTCAATAGATGTTCACTAATTTCCATGCAAAAACATTCATTATCTCTTTCAACAGTTGTTCTTTCAATAGATGTTCACTAATTTCCATGCGAAAACATTCATTATCTCTTTCAACAGAGGGGTATTTCAAAGATTCCACAATATTAAAAGTCACTTCTTGATCCTTAACTCTCATAGTTAATTCTCCTTTTTTAACATTTATCATAGCTTTTCCAATAGCTAAAAATGGTCTCCCTAAAATAATAGATATTTATTTATCTTCCTCCATATCTAAAACAATGAAATTCACATGAAAGATAAGTTTATCAACTTTTACTAACACATCTTCCATAACTCCCTTAGGATATGTAACTGAACAATCCGTTAACTGAAGAGTTACAGAAGTAGGTGAGACTTCTCCTAATCCTAATCTTTTGAAAATTGATATAGTGAAGAGTTATAGAAGTAGGTGAGACTTCTCCTAATCCTAATCTTTTGAAAATTGATAGAGGTCACTTTTACTAACACATCTTCTATAACTCCCTTAGGATATGTAACTGATCGGTCTGCTAATTAAAATTTATCAACTTTTACTAACACATCTTCTATAACTCCCTCACGATAAGTAACTGAACGATGCGCTAACTAACGAGTTATGTAGGTGTCCTAATCTTTTAAAAATTGATAGAGGCATAAGATTAATGTTGGCTCCCAAATCACATAAAGTTCTTCCATAAAATTTTTCACCAATAGCACATGGTATAGTGAAACTGTCAGGATCTTTTAATTCTTCAGGAAGCTTTTTCTGAATAATTACACTACACCCTTCGCTAAATGCAACTGTTTCATTATCCATGAACTTCATTTTCTTGTTCAAAATATCTTTCATAAATTTCATATAATTGGGCATTTGCTCTAAAGCTTCTACGAAGGGAATATTTACTGTTAACTTCTTAAGAATTTCTAAAAATTTGGAAAATTGTTTATTTTGTTTGTGTTGCTTCAATCTTTCAGGAAACAATGGTGGAGGTTTCTCCAAAGTAATTTTTATTGCTGTAAATGGATACTCTAAATCTGGGTACTCATGATCTTTTTTCTTTTTCGGTATTCACTTTCTCTGTTTCAGTTTCTATTTCTTTTCGCACCCTTATTTCCAATTTTTTTCCACTTCGTAACTGTATCGCTTTGATTTGTTCTTTTCCTTGATCTTTAGGATTTGGTTCCACAGTACTAGGAAAAGTTCCTAATGTTCGGTTACTAAGCGCAGTAGCGATATGTCCCAATTGATTTTCAATATTCTTGATAGCAGTTCCTTGATTTTGTAATTGATTTTCTTGATTCTGCAATTGTTGACCCATGTTCAATATCAGTTCTTCCATAAAACTTCTTTTCCTTAATTTGAGTGTTACTGTTAAATCCTGGAGGATAAGAAGGTCTATAATTATTACTTCCTTGGTTGGATGAATTTCCTAATGGGTTCACTGAGTTGTTTGTTCATTGTTGATTTGTAAAAGAATTGTTACTCCAATTAAAATTTGGATGATTCTTCCAACCTGAGTTATAATAGTTCGAATATGGGGTTGTTGGGTCTATTAATAGCATTTAAAGTCTCATATGAAGGTTGAACATCCACAAATTGCCGGGTCTATTAATAGCATTTAAAGTTTCATATGAAGGTTGAACATCCACAAATTGCTCAGATGAATTTTCTTCCATCATAGGAGGTGTTGGAGAATAATTCAACTCATAGTGATTTAATTTCTTTGATATTGCAGCAATCTGCGAAGCGAACATAGATATTGCATCAGAATCATGGATATTAGCTACTCTTTTAAGATTTACCCATTCAGATGGTCATTGAAAATTGTTGGTAGTCATCTCTTCTATTAATGAATAAGCCTCATCAAATAATTTTGACATTAACAAACCACCAGCCGTAGCATCTATAATCGATCTAAGAGAACCCACTAATTATTATAAAAAGTTTGAATTATCAACCAATCTGGTAACGAATGATGAGGGCATTTCCTAAAAAAATCTTTAAATTTCTCCCAAGCTTCATATATTGACTTCATCAATTTGACAGAACGATGTTATGTCATTTCTAAGTTTAGCAGTTTTTTATGGAGGGAAATATTTGGATAGAAATTTTTGTGAAAGTTCTCCCCAAGTTGTAATATATCCTGATGCTAACGAATTTAACCACATCTTAGTCTTATCCCTCAGTGAAAAAGGAAAGTCTAAGTCTGACAAATCGTTTGAGACTCTGTCATATTTAAAAGTAGCACATAGTTCTAAAAAACTAGCGAGGTGTAGTTCGAAACTCTGTCATATTTAAAAGTAGCACACAGTTCTAAAAAACTAGCGAGGTGTAAGTTCAGACTCTGTCATATTTAAAAGTAGCACACAGTTCTAAAAAACTAGCGAGGTGTAAGTTCGGATCTTCATTTGGTGTACCTTTGAATTGATTGTTTTATACCATTTGGATAATAGCCGGTTTAAGCTCAAATGAATTAGCAGTTACATCAGGATTTTGGATAGATAAATGAATTTCATCTGTTGTAGGATTTGCATAATCTCTTAGGGGTCTAGGTTGGTGTTCATTCTCTTCTTAATCTTCTAATCCTTTTAACAGTGCGTTCTAATTTTGAATCGTAGGGTATAAGATTTTAAGGTCCAAATTTACGCATACAATTTGAAATCAGTACACAGTAATATAATTAACGAAATATAAAAATAAATTGTATTCAAGTAAAAATTTTTTTAATAATCTTAATTTGTCTGTTACTCTAATTGTGATTTTTGTTTACTCACTCCCCGGCAACGGCGTCTTTATATATGCTTAAAAATATAAGATAAATATGGACGTAATAAATATTCAATAATTGTAAAATTACACTTATCAATACAAGTATACGTATCGCTCAAGTAATATAGGGCACTAATGGAGTCCTAAATATCGATCCCACAGAGAGTGGTTTAGAACTGCGAACTAAGATTTTAGAAAAGCAATAATTTAATCGCAACAACAAAATTCAATTTATTTATCTGTCACTAATAGGCAATTGAAATAAATATATAATTTTAATAACTAATAAAGAGCTAATGATACTAATGAGGGTTTAATTGAAATAAATATGTAATTTTAATAATTATTAAATAATTAATTATACTAATGAAGGTTCGACGTGATATTCAATATATAAGAAAGCATCATTCTCCTTGTCAAGAAATTATAGTGAATGGATAAATTGAATTGGTTCAAATTATATTGTGTCAAATAGGAGCACACTTATTCTNGATTTCAATTCCGATGACCGACAGCTTCTTACGGGCAAACCCCACACCAAAAATAGTGCCGACAGAGTTACTTGAGGACAAGTAACATTTAAGTATGGAAGATTTTGATGCACCACAAATATATGCACATTTAGACCTATATCTTATACTTATTTTTGGTGATATTGTGCTTTAAAGGAATGTATTTTTCATGTTTTATTGCAAGTTGTTGATTTTTAGGACTTGAAATAATAAAGGATAGAATTTGTAGTCAAAATGGCATTTTTAAAGAAATACTCAGCGCCGACGGTGCCAAGATGGACGTCGATGGCGCAGACGTATAGAACAGAGGCCAGAATTTCCTCAGTGCTGATGGCGCCAGGAGTAGCGCTGACGACACCATTTGATAGAAAGCACAGAATTAATCACGAACCACTAGTGTCGGCGACACCAATGTTGGTGCAAGATCGATTTCTATAAGATTTAAAGAGTTAGACGCTTTTTTAAGAATTTTTTAATACATCTATTGGAAAATTGATAGCAGGCTCTATTTAGAGCAAAAATTGATCAACAAAATCTCTTTTCCACCTTCCCTTAGCCACTTAGAGTCCATTAGTCATTTATTTCCTTAGCATTTTGAGTTTTGTGGTGAGTTTAAGTGTGAATTCTTTTTTAGGAGTCGTTAGAGAGAGAGAAGTGATAAATTTATTCTTCCTTATATCTTCTAAGAGAGAATCAAGAGTATTATATAGAGAGAAAGAGTCGAAGAGAAGCTACAAGGGATTTACTTTGAGAAAGAGTTTCTGATAAGTGTTGTTTGTTGATTATTATTGTATGAACCTTCTCTTATATTTGAAATTTGTGTTTTGTTGTAATTTTCTCATTAAGTTTGAGTAGTTACCTTTATCTTTCTTCCTGCCCTGATATTTGGTGAAATGAAGAGATAATTTGTATGTGTCAATTTTTTAATATAAAATCAATTGTGTGGTTTTTCGACTACTTTCTTAATTTACTTTTTGATCTAGCCCATTGAAATGTTAAAATATATTGTGAAGAATATGATCTAGGAAATGGAGTATGAGTTCTATAATAGAGTAAGAAACACATTTAATTCCATGGAGGAGTATTTTTTTTATGGAATTAGGTGCAAATAAATTAGAAAATATACATTATTGGGCGTAAAATTGAAGATTTTAGAGTGGCAGACTAAAATCCCCAATTTAATCATAGTGTTTAAGAACTAAAGCAAGTGTTAGCCTTCAGGGGAATGGAAGTGGGAGCTCTGGAGTGAGAGTCAGTATCCTCTCAGCCTAACCACAGATTTAGGGAATAAACTTGAGATTAGCCAATGATTCCTTTTAATACTGAATCAGGTTAGAGAATTAAAATTGCTCATATTTGGCACAATACATATTTAAACCATTTATCTCATCTCATTTTACCAAAAACTTNAGCGCCATTCATACCCATTTAGATTTTAACTTTTTTTATATTTCAAGAGGAAATTAAAAATCTAGGATGTAGAAAGGCTATTTTTCAAATTTTAACAACCACTATTATAGTTATTGAGTTCGTCACCATTCCAAAATTTTAAGTTTGCAAATTCTAATTTGAAAACATAAGGCCAATTTGTTCACAATGCAAAAGAACAGGTTTTCTTATTTGTTATAAGTTCAATACATACAACAAAACAACATATACATCAATTAAATTTTCATAAAACAAGGACAATACAAACCTCACTAAGTCTTAAAATGAATAAGATAAAAACACCACACAAAATTACACAACACTAAAATAGAAATATCTATATAAAAAATCCTTTAGACCATGCTTGATCAGTGATGATATTCTCTAGCCCATTAACTTTAAATATCTTTCTAGTTTTAGGTTCTTTAGTAACTATAGTTCTATAATGATAGACTTTAATAACATTGAATGGTCCCAACCATCTAGATTTTAGTTTTCCNAAAATGACAAATAACATAGATAATCAAATAAATGAAAATCGACAAAGACCTTTAAAAGATTATGATAATCCTACAGTAGATGAACTTCACTTGACTATTCAAAATTCTGATGTTGCAACTAATTCATTTGAGCTTAACCTGTTATTATCCAAATGGTGCAAAATAATCAGTTTGGAGGACACCTACTGAAGATCCTAACTTACATCTTGCTAGTTTTCTTGAAATTTGTGCTACTTTTAAACACTTACATCTTGCTAGTTTTCTTGAAATATGTGCTACTTTTAAATATGATGGAGTGTCTAATATGTTGTTAGGCTTAGATTTTTTGTTTTTCATTAAGATATAAAGCTAAAGATTGGCTAAATTCATTAGCACCTGGATCTATGAGAACTTGGGGAGAACTATCGCAAAAATTTTTGGCTAAATAGTTTCCACCCTCGAATACTGCTAAGCTTAGAATTGATATTACATCTTGTTGTCAATTTGAAGGGGAATCGATATATGAAGCGTGGGAAAGATTTAAATATTTCCTTAGAAAATGTTCACGCCATGCTTTAACAGATTGGTTAATAATTCAAACTTTTTACGATGGATTAGTAGGATGATACGCCTAAAAAATGACTATTTTTTCATATATATTTTATGCTCAATTTTAATGCTTTTTAATTATATTACACTTCAAAGGAAGTTATTTCGCATATTTTTGGTTTCAGGGATATGAAATGGACTTTTGGAGAAAAAGAAGCAAAAACGGTACAATTTGGAGTAAAAACGAGCAAGAAAGAAAATTTTGTCCTGACACATTTTGATATGTCCTTCTATGCTTAATCTCATTTACACTTATCATAAATTTTTGAATGAAATTACACTTTAAAGGAAGGTTATTTTCATGCATATTTTTTATGTCTATTTGTTAGGAATGAAACGCAACTAAAACAGGGCAAAACAGAGCTGAAACAAAGCCAAACGGAGCGAGACAGTGGAGTTGCTACAGTCCAGCGCCGACAACGCCTGGGACTGTTATGGACTAATTTTTGGCTGATTTTGATGTTCTATAAGGCTCCCAAGTGATTCAAACACCACATGAAGTAATTTAATGCATTTAGACACTTGGAGAAGACTCTTAAATGAAGAGACATGTCTTTTGGATAAGTAGATTTGTCTCTTGGGAAAAAAGAGGGAATTTACGTCTTTTTAAAAAAAAAGGCATTGCGCCTCTCATGTGGATGCATGTGTGGGGGTTTGTGTGTGTGTGTGTGTGTGTGTGTTCGTGAGTGTGTGTGAGTGTATTGTAGAATAAATCCTTGTGTGTGGAGAGGATTTTCTTGAAGAATTGTAGGAAGAGAAGGAAGGTGAGAGGTTTCTCCTTCATTAAACTTTTGAGAGAGAATTTTGTGTTGATTGTAAAGAGAGAAAGTGCTACAAGGGAACTTCAAGGGATTTGCTTGAGGAGGAGTCTAAGATAAGTTGGGTTCTTTCATTTCTTTATTTTGTAAACTTATTTTTATATATAAAATCTATGTTTTGTCGTATCTTCCTCATGAGTTCTGAGTAGACTTCTTTATCTTTCTCCCTAATTTGAGATATAATGAAATGAAGAGATAATTTGGAGGTGTCAATTTGAAATAAAAAATAAATTGTGATGATTTTTTCACTCTATTCTTAAGTTACTTTGAAATGTTAAAATCTATTGTGAAACATATGATCCAAAAAATGGAGTATGAGTTCTACAACAGAGTGAGAATCATATTTAATTTCATGGAGGACTTTTTCGTTCATGGAAGTAGGTGCAAATTAATAGGAAAATATACTTTGTTGGGTGTAGCATTGGAGATTTTAGGGTGACAGACTAAAATCCTCAATTTGGTCTTAGTGTTTAAGAACTAAATGAGCGTTAGCCTTCAGGGAAAGGGAAGTGGGAGCTCTAGAGTGAGAGCTAGTATCCTCCTAGCCTAACCACAGATTTAGGGACTAAACCTGAGATTAGCCAATGATTCTCTATAACACTGAGTCAGGGNGTGTAGCATTGGAGATTTTAGGGTGACAGACTAAAATCCTCAATTTGGTCTTAGTGTTTAAGAACTAAATGATCGTTAGCCTTCAGGAAAAGGGAAGTGGGAGCTCTAGAATGAGAGCTAGTATCCTCCTAGCCTAACCACGGATTTAGGGACTAAACCTGAGATTAGCCAATGATTCTCTATAACACTGAGTCAAGATAGAGAATTAAAACAGCTCCTATTTGGCACAATACAAATTCAAACCATTTATCTCTATCATTAACCAAAAATTCATTGTAGTGGAAAGGACNCCTATTTGGCACAATACAAATTCAAACCATTTATCTCTATCATTAACCAAAAATTCATTGTAGTGGGAAGGAAACTTTGTTAAATTTGAACTCTTCGTCACAATACTTTGTTTAGTCTTAGTAAATTGAACTTTAAAGTTTAGAAATTAATTTAGTAAACTTAGTTATGTTAGCATACATTAAAACCACTTTAATCAACCTTCTAAACTAATTCCTTATAGTAGTAAACTAGTATTAGCCTAAAGAATTTCTTANAGTAAATTGAACTTTAAAGTTTAGAAATTAATTTAGTAAACTTAGTTCTGTTAGCATACATTAAAACCACTTTAATCAATCTTCTAAACTAATTCCTTATAGTAGTAAACTAGTATTAGCCTAAAGAATTTCTTGCCTTGCTTCTTCGTGGGATCGATACTAGGATTTTTAAAGAAAGCCCTATATTACTTGTAGCAATACATGCACTTGCATAGGCCTCCTAGTGTGTGAACTATTTTATATATTTTATATAACATTTCTTTTTTGCACATTAAATACCTAATATAAATTGGGTCAAGTTGTTGGCCATATTTTTGAAAAGCAAAATTACTGCTTAATTTTAGGGCGGGTCAAGTTCTTGGCATTGTTACTGTGGATTTAAATTGACATAAAACACACGGAAAAGTAACACACACTAGGTGCGCATTAAGCTTTCAGTGTCGTTGTTGGGGAAGGTTCGGTAAGAACTATAGGAGAAGTCTAGTTAATTCTATAAAACTTAAATTTGGAATTTATAGTATTTTTTATTGTGTGTTTAATTATTGTGTGTTTATTTTAAATAAAATCCAAAATACTAATTATTTTTTATATCTATCCTATTAGTTTAGTCTTTAGATTTGTATGCGTAGTTCAGGAGCTGCAGGCCTTGAATTTTATAGGTCAAATTTAGAGATAACTTATGGGAGAGATGATGATAAGGAGATTGAAAGTCCAATGGAAGAAATTCCTAAGGAATTAGAAAACATATTTCCTCGACTAGGATAAATTTAGAAAGACTACCTCCACCAATTACTCAGTACCAAGGGGTAAAGTTAGAAGATAACTTAAAACAGAGTGGTAACATAAAAGAATTTGATCCAGAATCTAAATTATCTAGAGAGAACCCGATACAAAATTTTGGAGATCTTGAATTATCATATAAAGATCCATTTCTTATAAATTTCAAGGAAGATATTAATATGCATATTAAAAAAATCAGTAGAAGAATATTGGATCTAGAATAAAATATGAAGGATAATGATATGAATCAATTTGAAAAGGAAGAGCTTAATAAAAAAAATTTAAATTCAAGGACTTTGTAGGAATCCCTGGATCTACTTAAATGGAATTTTGATCTAGGTGGAATCAATTGTCAAGCTGATAACGTTAAACAAATCGTTTTATGGGAGGCAACCCATAGTTATCAGTGTGGTTTGATTTAGTGTGCTTGAGAGTTATGATTGTTAGTGATGTATTGTTTATTTTAGTGTGGATTGATTAGTTTGATTGATGGTTGGTAAATGTTTGGATTGTTAGTGGTTTGATTTGCTTTTTGTGTGTCATAAGGGAAGTGCTTTTTTAACTTCTTATTATGGTTAGACTTGTATGTTCACTTCTAGTAGTTGGATTGACGAGTCCACTACAATTCGAATCTCACCTAGACTTGAGTTTTATAATAGACATCATGAATTTTAACAGTGACAGTTACATCTCAACTTTATTAGTTCCTTTCTTTGACCATATTTTCATTTGATAGGAGTAACTAGTCTATTTGATGAGTAACATGTGGATGATATTACACTATCCTTATAACTGCTAGAGGTGCTTAATTAATGGATATGGTGATGCTTAGGGTTGGTGCTCAAGAACCAGTATATCAGGGATAATCTTATCTTTGGGATTAAAATCTATAAAATCATTTATAAGTACCAAATATATGTGTGTAGTGAATCTGTTAGAAATTGGAAGTTAGTGAGATGCTATGAGTTAAAGGAAAAATTGACCTCATTTATCATGTGTGTTTGTGTTTGTGTTACAATAATATACAGATTTGGAGAAAACATATATATAAATATATATATATGTTCTTATGATGATACATATCCTGCATTTTAGACCTTTCTTTCAATCTTATCAAGCATGTTTGGTTTAGATTTACTTTCTAATACATGTTTTCTATCCTGATAAATAATTGAAAATGTTTTTTATAGACATTTTTGGTAGATAGAATTCCTAAACTATTTTTCTTCCTACATATATTTTTTGTACTAAATGTTATACATGTTAAAAATCAAGTTTGGGGATAGGAAGAAAAATAAATTTTAAAGTGAGTATACTTCCTTTTAGTTTAGTATTATTGCATGCATGTTTTAGGCTAGATTTAATTTCTCATGTAGTCATTCTATCCTGATTATGAATGTATATGAATTTTATAGGATGTTGTAGTAGTTAGTAGATTCAAGTTTTACTTTTTCTTCATGCTATATTTTATAGAATTTATTGCAAAATATTTAAAATTTTAAGTTTGGGGGGAAGAAAAATTTATTTAAGGGAATGAAACTAAATTTTATTTGTCTTCAATTAGCTATATTTTAAAATTTTAATTTAACATGACTTTTGTTATTAGAGGCTAACTTTAGATAACTATATTTGTATTCTAAATATATAGTAGACTTAAGTAAAAGTTTTCAATAATGAAAGTTGATTCTAGAGTTAAGATATTTGGTACGAAAGAATAAGACTATGCCTTTTCTATTTAAAGTAAAAGAATTTGTATTTTTGAAGTATTAAGAATCTCAGATTTTCATGTAAGAAGAAAATAATTAGGCATTAAGAAAAATCTTCAATTCTAATATGAATTTATAAAGTGAAGGAATGTGAAAAGTTTTTAACTTTAAGAAGAGGATAGTGAAGTTCAAATATATTAAAGGCTATCCAGATATAGTAATCCTCATATAAAAAAGAAAAAAAAGGATTAAAAATGATCTTAAAAGAAAAAACATAAAAATAAAAGAAAAAGAAAAGAAAAGTATGTGAGGAGAAGCTTGAGGAGATGCTTAATAAAAAATTGGCTTCACTTGAATCAACTTGAGGAAGAAGTCTTTATTAAATTTTTTAAACTTATATTTGAGTGTTAGTATCATTAATAATAAATTTCTCATGAAGTTCTTTTTCAAATGGATATTCTAAGTACTTTAATATGACAAATTACAATTCTTCTTGAAATGAATAGAGAATCAGAAAACTTAGACTTGGCTACAAGTTCTTATACTTATAGTTTTGACGTAAGTTGTTAAAATTTTTTCTTAAGTTGTGCTATTATATTTAGTAGTCCAAATTATAGAAATTTAGAAGTTAAACTCTCTACCATTTGTCATAACTTTTATGTAGTAAATTTGTTACTTAAGGACAAGTAACAGTTAAGTTTGGGGGATTTTGATACGCCTAAAAAATGACTACTTTTTTGTATATATTTTATGCTCAATTTTAATGATTTTTAATGATATTACACTTTAAAGGAAGTTATTTTGCATATTTTTGGTTTCAGGGACAAGAAATGGAGTTTTAGAGAAAAAAAGGTAAAAACGGTGTAATTTTGAGCAAAAACGAGAAAGATTGAAAATTCTGTCCTGACACATTTCGATATGTCTTTCTATGCTTAATCTCATTTGCACTTCTCACACATTTTGGAATGAAATTAAATTTTAAATAAAGGTTGTTTTCATGCTTATTTTGTATGTCTATCTGTTAGGAACGAAACACAACTGAAACGGGGTGAAACGGAGTTGTAATGAAGCTAAACGGAGCGAAACTGTGAAGCTGCTATAGACCAACATAAACGGCGCCCAAACCGACACTGAAGGTGCCCGAGTCTAGAGAAGTGACAAAAAGTGGCGCCGACAGCGCCAGGGAAGGTTATGGACCAATTTTTGGTAGATTTTGATGTTCTCAAAGGTTCCCAGGTGATTCAAACACCACATGAAGTGATTCAATGCATCAAGACTCTTGAAGAAGGCTCTTGAATGAAGAGACATGTCTTTTGGATGAATAGATTTGTCTCTTGGGACAATGAGGGAATTTGTGTCTCTTTAAAAAAAAGGGCTTGGCGCCTCTCATGTGCTTGTGTGGGGGTTTGTGTGTGTTTGTGTGTGTGTGTGTGTGTGTGTGTGTGTGTGTGTGTGCGCGTGTGTGCGTGTGTGTGTGCATGTGTGAGTGTGTTATAGAGTAAATTCTTGTGTGTGGAGAGGATTTTCTTGAAGAATTGTAAGAGGAGAAGGAAGGTGAGAGGTTTCTTCTTCATTAAACTTCTAAGAGAGAAATTTTTTTTGATTGTAAAGAGAGAAAGTGGTACAAGGGAACTTCGAGGGATTTATTTGAGGAGTCTAAGATAATTTGTGTTCTTTCATTTTCTTATTTTGTAAACTTGTTTTATATATAAAATCTATGTTTTATGGTATCTTCATCATGAGTTATGAGTAGACTTCTTTATCTTTCTCCCTACTCTAAGATATAATGAAATGAAGAGGTAATTTTGATATGTCATTTTGAAATATAAAATAATTCGTGATGATTTTTTCACTCCGTTCTTAATTTACTTTTTGATTTGACCAATTGAAATGTTAAAATTTGTTGTGAAATATATGATGCAGGAAATAGAGTATGAGTTCTACAACAGAGTGAGAATCATATTTAATTCCATGAATGAGTGTTTCGTTCATGGAATTAGGTGCAAACAAATAGGGAAATATACTTTGTTGGCCATAGAATTGGAGATTTTAGGGTGATAGACTAAAAGCCCCAATTTGGTCTTAGTGTTTAAGAACTAAAGTGAGTGTTAGCCTTCAGGGCAAGGGAAGTGGGAGCTCTGGAGGGAGAGCCAGTATCCTCTCAGCCTAACCACAGATTTATGGATTGAACCTGAGATTAGCCAATGATTCTCTATAACACTGAATCAGAGTAGGGAATTAAAACTGCTCCTATTTGGTACAATACAAATTTGAACCATTTATCTCTATCATTAACCAAAAATTCATTGTAGTGGGAATGATACTTTCTTAAATTTGAACTCTGCATCACAAAATTTTTTTTAGTCTTAGTAAATTTAACTTTAAAGTTTAGAAATCAATTTAGTAAACTTAGTTCTGTTAGCATACATTAAAGCTACTTTAATCAACCTTCTAAACTAATTCCTTATAGTAGTAGACTAATATTAGCCTAAATAATTTCTTACATCGCTTCTTCGTGGGATCGATAGTGGGTTTCTTAAAGAAAGCCCTATATTACTTGAAGCGATATGTGCACTTGCATAGAACTCGTAGTGTGTGAACTATTTTATATATTTAATATAACATTTATGTTTTGCACATTAAATACTTAATATAAATTAGGTCAAGTTGTTGGTCATATTTTAGAAAAGCTACATTACTGTGTATTTTCGGAACTGGTCAAGTTCTTGGCACAGTTACCGTGGATTTAAATTGACATAAAACACACAAAAAAACAACACACACTATGGTTGCATCATAGGATCACTTAGATCTATTATAAGCACTGTTGTAGGTGGATCACTGATGTCAAAACGTTTTGATGAAGCATACTCTTTAATAGAGGAAATGACTACTAACAATTTTCAATAGCCCTCTAAACGGGTAAATCCTAAGAAAGTAGCTAATATTCATGATTCTGATGTAATGTCTAATTTAGCATCTCAAATTGCTGTTATATCAAAAAATATTGATCAAATTGGAGTGAACTATTCTCAAATACCACCAGTACTAGAGGAAAATTTACTAGGACAGATAATTGATACTCGATCATCTTAGGAAACTTTGAATGTTATAAGTAAAAGAAATAATAATCCCTATTATAATTATTATAAATCTTAATGGAAAAATCACCCTAATTTTAGTTGGAATAATTATAACAATTTGGTGAATCCCTAGGAAATTCAAACAATCAAGAAAATCCTAACTATCAACCTTATTATCCTCCTGGATTTAATTCTAACCCTAACCCGCAAGTTAAGGAAAAGAAGTTAACAATGGAAGAAGTAATGTTGAATATGGGAAATCAAATACCAAATCAAGGGGTTGATATTAAAAATATTGAAAAATCAATTAGGACATATTGCTACTGCACGTAGTAACAGACCTTCAGGAATTCTTCCGAGTACTGTGGAAGTAAATTCAAAAGATAAAAATAAGGAACAAATTAAAGCTATTCAATTATGAAGTGGAAAAGAAGTAGAAACAAGAATCCTAAGCAAAACTTAAGTTTAGGAGGAGAAGGAAGAGATTGAAAGCGACCACAATGAAAATTAACCAACAAAAATTCCTTTAGAAAAACCTCTACCTCCGTTTCCTCAACGATTGAAGCAGAAGAATAAACATAAACTATTTACAAAAGTTTTGGAAACCCTATAAAATTTAACAATAAATATTCTTTTCATTGAGGCTTTTAAACAAATGTCAAGTTATGTGAAAATTATGAAGGATATAATAAACAAAAAAAGAAGTTTGCAGATCATGAGACCGTTGCGCTCAGTGAAGAGTGTAGCATTATTATTCAAAAAAACTTCCTGAAAAGTTAAGAGATCCTGGTAGTTTTACTATACCCTGTACTATTGGTGAAAAGTTTTTTAGAAAAGCCTTATGTGATTTAGGAGCGAGTATCAATTTTATGCCTCTATTTATTTTTAAACATTTAGATTTAAGAGAGATTTTTCCTACTATTGTAACTCTTCAGTTAGCTGATCGATCAATTACTTATCCTAAAGGAGTTATAGAAGCTGTATTAGTGAAAGTGGATAAATTTATTTTTCTTGTAGACTTTAGTATTAGATATAGAGGAAGATAAAGAGATTCCTATAATTTTTTGGAGACCAATTCTTGCAAAAGGGAGAGTTGTGATAGATGTGCAAAATGGAGAATTAATAATGAGAGTAAATGATCAAGAAGTAACATTTAATATTGCAAAAGCTATGAAATATTCTATAATAGAAAAAGATAATGAATGTTTTAGGATGGGAGTTACTGATTATCTGAGTAATGAGCAATTTAAGGAAGTGTTTGAAGAAAAAATAAGGCAAGAAGAGTATTATGAGAATTAAAATGAAATTAAAAAAGAGTATTTAGATTATATTCAAGATAAATTTGAAACCTTAGACTTGTTGGAAAATGATAATAAAAATCTTATTCCTTCAAGTATTAAACCACTTGAACTTGAATTGAAAGTATTACCTACCCATTTTAAATATTTGCTTTTATGAGATTCATCTACATTCCCTATTATTGTGTCTTCTAATTTAACTAAAATTCAAGAACAAAAATTATTAGAAATTTTGAAAAGATACNGAGCAATTTAAGGAAGTGTTTGAAGAAAAAATAAGGCAAGAAGAGTATTATGAGAATTAAAATGAAATTAAAGAAGAGTATTTAGATTATATTCAGGATAAATTTGAAACTTTAGACTTATTGGAAAATGATAATAAAAATCTTATTCCTTCAAGTCTTAAACCACTTGAACTTGAATTGAAAGTATTACCTACCCATTTAAAATATGTGTTTTTAGGAGATTCATCTACATTCCTTATTATTGTATCTTCTAATTTAACTAAAATTCAAGAACAAAAATTGTTAGAAATTTTGAAAAGATATAAAAAGGCATTTGGATGGACTTTAACAGATATTAAAAAATTAGTCCTTCCAATTGTATGCACAGAATTCTATTAGAGGAACAATTTAAAATTAAAGCTGATCCTCAGAGGAGATTAAACCCAATAATGAAAGAAGTTATTAAAAAAGAAATCTTAAAATGGTCATATGTTGGAGATATATATTCTATTTTAGACAGTGCTTGGGTAAGTCTAATTCATTGTGTTCCAAAGAAAGGGGGAGTGACAGTTGAAGGAAATGAAAAAATGAATTAATTCCAATAAGATAAGTTACTGGTTGGNATGAAAGAAGTTATTAAAAAAGAAATCTTAAAATGGTCATATGTTGGAGATATATATTCTATTTTAGACAGTTCTTGGGTAAGTCTAATTCATTGTGTTCCAAAGAAAGGGGGAGTGACAATTGAAGGAAATGAAAAAATGAATTAATTCCAATAAGATAAGTTACTGGTTGACAAATTCTTATAGACTATAGAAAATTAAGCATGGCCACCAGGAAAGTTCACTTTCCCTTACCCTTTCTAGACCAAATGTTAGATAAATTGGCTGAAAATAAATATTGTTGCTTTCTAAATGGATATACCGGGTATCACCAAATTCCTATTGCTCCTGAGGATCAAGAGAAAATAACATTTACAAGCCCTCTAGAACATTTATTTTTTGTAGAATGCTTTCTGGACTATGTAATGCACCTGTGACATTTCAAAGATGTATGATGTCAATTTTTAGTAATTTAAGTGAATATGGAATGGAATTATTTATGGATGATTTTTTTTGTATTTGGGACTTCATTTGAATTATGCTTAAATAATTTAGAAAAAAGTTTTGGAATTATGTGAAAAAATCAACTTAGTACTAAATTAGAAAAAATGTCAATTTATGGTTGCAGGAGGAATTTTACTTGGGCATAAAATTTCTTAAAATGGCATGGAAGTAGATCCTACAAAAATTTAAGTTATTAAGAATATACCACCTCCTACTATGATCAGAGGGGTAAGAAGTTTCTAGGACATGTTGGTTTCTATAGGCATTATATAAAAATTTTTTCAAAAATAACTAAGCCATTATGCCAACTTTTAGAAAAAGATACAAAATTAATTTTAATGAGGAATGCATAAAAGCATTCAAATTGTTTAAAGAATCACTGCACCTATAATAGTTCCATCTAATTANGAAATTATTGATGTGTGGGGATTAGATTTTATGGGACCTTTTATGCCTTCATTTGGAAATTTATATATATTATGTGTTGTTGATTATATATCCAAATGGATTGAAACTTTTGCTGTACCTAAATGTGATGCACAGAGTGTTTTAAAATTTTTAAATAAAAATATTTTTACAAGATATGGAATGCCGAGTGTGATTATTACAGATGGAGAATCCCATTTTAGGAATAAGAGAACTGAGAAATTGATTAAAAAAATATGATATTATGCATAGATTCTCTCTTGCTTATCATCCCCAAACGAGCGGTCTAGCAGAGATATCATATCATAAAATAAAATGAATTTTAGAAAAAGCTATAAATCTCTATAAATTGGATTGGTTTGCTAGATTAGATACTGCACTATGGGCATACAGAACTGTTTATAAGACACCTATTGCAATCTCCCCATATAGACTTATTTTTGGAAAAAACATGCCACTTACCAGTAGAATTGGAGCATAAGGCATTTTGGGTTATTAAGGAATTTAATTTTAATCTAGAAGATGTTGGTGAGAAATGATTATTGCAACTCAATGAACTTCAGAAGATTAGAAATGAAGCATATGATAATGCAAAAATTTATAAAGAGAAAATAAAAATATGGCATGATTGGAAGATTATAAAAAAGAAATTTGAACCTGGACAAGAAGTTTTATTATATAATACTAGATTGAGACTATTTCCAGGAAAACTAAAATCTAGATGGTTGGGACCATTTAATGTGATTAAAGTCTATCATTATGGAACTATAGTTACTAAAGAACCTAAGACTAGAAAGATATTTAAAGTTAATGGGCATCAATTGAAACATTATTATGAAGGGTGCACGCCACAATTTAAAGAAATTTTGATGTTGAGTCATCCTGATTAAACAATAGTACACCGGGCTGACGACGTTAAACCAAGTGTTTTGTGGGNTAGACTATAGAAAATTAAGCATGGCCACCAGGAAAGTTCACTTTCCCTTACCCTTTCTAGACCAAATGTTAGATAAATTGGCTGAAAATAAATATTATTGCTTTCTAAATGGATATACCGGGTATCACCAAATTACTATTGCTCCTGAGGATCAAGAGAAAATAACATTTACAAGCCCTCTAGAACATTTATTTTTTGTAGAATGCTTTTTGGACTATGTAATGCACCTACGACATTTCAAAGATGTATGATGTCAATTTTTAGTAATTTAAGTGAATATGGAATGGAATTATTTATGAATGATTTTTTCGTATTTGGGACTTCATTTGAATTATGCTTAAATAATTTAGAAAAAAAGTTTTGGAATTATGTGAAAAAATCAACTTAGTACTGAATTGGAAAAAATGTCAATTTATGGTTGTAGGAAGAATTTTACTTGGGCATAAAATTTCTTAAAATGGCATGGAAGTAGATCCTACAAAAATTTAAGTTATTAAGAATATACCACCTCCTACTATGATTAGAGGGGTCAGAAGTTTCTAGGACATGTTGGTTTCTATAGGCATTATATAAAAAAATATTCAAAAATAACTATGCCATTATGCCAACTTTTAGAAAAAGATACAAAATTGATTTTAATGAGGAATGCATAAAAGCATTCAAATTGTTTAAAGAATCACTACACCTATAATAGTTCCATCTAATTGGGAGAAACCGTTTGAAATAATGTGTGATGCTAGTGATTATGCTATTGGAGTTGTTTTAGGATAAAGACACAACAAAGTTTTTAAAGTGATATATTATGCAAGTAAAACCCTAAATGATGCTCAAATTAATTACACTACTATTGAAAGAGAGTTTTTAGCTATAGTCTATGCCCTTGATAAGTTTAGACCTTAATTAATCGGAGCCAAATGTATAGTGCATACAGACCATTCTGCTATCAAACATTTGATGCAAAAGAAGGATGCTAAACCAAGATTAATTATATGGATACTTCTACTGTAAGAGTTTTATTTTATGGTCATTGATAGAAAGGGAAATGATAAACAAATACTTAATCATTTCTTTAAACTAAAAACAAGAAATATTAACTAATTTTGTAAATGAAATTTTGGAAACTTTTCCTGATGAACAATTATATAATATTGATGTAATGAATATACTGTGGCATGCCGATATAGTAAATTATATTATGAGTGATATTCTACCACCAGATGTTAAGAATCAACAATTAAAGAAATTTATTTATGATTCAAAATTTTATTTTTGGGATGACACATATTTATATAAATAGTATAAAGATCTAATTATTAGAAGGTATGTGTCTTATGAAGAAACTTAACAAATAATTGAAAGATGTCATGATTCTGAATTTTAAGAACATTTTAGAAAAAGTCAAACTGCACATAAAATTTTATAAGCTAGATTTTATTGGCCTACTCTTTTTAGAGATGTTAATGAATATATTAAAACATGCAATCGATGTCAGCGAGTAGGAAATGTTTCTAGAAGAAATGAAATGCCTCTAAATTACACATTGGAAGTTGAAATTATTGATGTGTGGG
>JXCR01049176.1:274956-360509 GCA_002079205.1 Phalaenopsis hybrid cultivar | reverse complement strand
ATATGTTCAAAAAATTTTAAATTTAACCTGACCTTTAGTATTAGAGGGTAACTTTAGATAACTATAATTGTGTTTCTAAATATATAGTAAACTTAAGTAAAAATTTTCAATAATAAAGGTGAATTTTAGAGATTAAGATATTTGGTATGAGAGAATAAGATTGTATTTTTCTATTGTAAGTAAGGGAATTTATATTTTTGAATTATTAAAAATCATAGAGATTCATGTAAGAAGAAAAGAATAGAACTTTATGAAAAATCTTTAAAGCTAATATAAATTTTTGAAGTGAAGGAATGTGAAAAGTTTGTAACTTTAAGAAAAGGATAGTGAAGTTCAAAATCATTAAAGGCTATCCAGATATAGTCATCCTCACATAAAAATAATAATAATAAGAGAAGAGAAAAGAAAAAGGATTGAAAATGATCCTGAAAATAAAAAGAAAAGAAGAAAAAAAAAGAAAAAAAGATATGAGGAGAAGCTTGAGGAGATGCATAATCAAAAATTGGCTTCACTTGAATCAACATAAAGAAGAAGGCTTGGCTACATTCTCTAAACTTATATTTAAGTATTAGCATATTTTATAATAAAGTTTCATGAAGTTTTTTTTTTCATATGGATATTCTAAGTGGCTTTAATATGACAATTTGTAATTTTTCTTGAAAGAATAGAGAATTAGAAATCTTATACTTGACTGCTATATATTCTTATACCTTTAGTATTAATTGGAGTTATTTTACATTTTTCTTAAGTTATGCTATTGTATTTAGTGGACTGAAATATGGAAATCTACAAGTTAAATTTTTTGTCATGAGTAATGTTTTTATGTAGTAAAGGAGTTACTTGAGGACAAGTAACATTTAAGTTTGAGGGTTTTGATGCACCAAAAATATATGCGTATTTAGACCTATATTTTATACTCATTTTTGGTGATATTGTGCTTTAAAGGAATTTATTTTCATGTTTTATTCTACGTTGTTGATTTTTAGGACTTGAAGCAAAAAGGAAGCAAAAAGAATAGAATTTGGAGTCAAAATGGCATTTTTAAAGAAATACTCAGCTCCGACGGCGCTAGGATGGACGCCAATGATGCAAACCTGCATAACAGAGGCCATAGTTTCCTCAACACCGATGGTGCTAGGTACAGCATCGACGGCGCCATTTAACAGAAAGCATGGAATTAATTCAAGGGCCACTGGCGTCAATGGCGCCAGAATGGGCGCCGACGACGTTAATGTCGGTGCAAGACTGATTTCTAGAAGATTTGATAAATTTGGACACTTTTTGAAGACTTTTTGAATGCACCTATTGGAAAACTGATATTAGGCTCTATTTAGAGTGAAAATTGATCAGAAAATATCTCTTCCGCCTTCCCCCAGCCACTTAGAGTCCATTAGTCATTTATTTCTTTAGAGTTTTGAGTTTTATGGAGAGTTTAAGTGTGAAATCTTTTTCAAGAGTTGTTAGAGAGGGGGAGAAGAGAGATTTCTTCTTCCTTACATCTTTTAAGAGATAATCAAGGGTATTGCAAAGAGAGAAAGAGTCCAAGAGAGGCTACAAAGGATTTACTTTGAGAAAGAGTTTCAGATAAGTGTTGTTTGTTGATTATTATGTATGAACTTTCTTTTATATATGAAATTTGTGTTTTGTTGTATCTTTCTTATGAAGTCTAAGTAGTTTCCTTTATCTTTCTTCCTACTCTGAGATATGGTGAAATGAAAAGATAATTTGGATGTGCAAATTTTAACATATAAAATAAATTGTGATCGTTTTTCAACTCCATTCTTAATTTACTTTTCGATCTGACCAATTGAAATGTTAAAATATATTGTAAAGCATATGATCTGGGAAATGGAGTATGAACTCTATAACAAAGTGAGATTTACATTTAATTCCATGGAGGAGTATTTTGTTCATGGAATTAAGTGTAAATAAATTGGGAAATATACATTTTTGGGCATAGAATTGGAGATTTTAGGGTGGCAGACTAAAATTCTCAATTTGGTCTTAGTGTTTACGAACTAAAGCGAGTGTTAGCCTTCAGGGGACAGAAAGTGGGAGCTTTAGAGTGAGAGTTAGTATCCTCCCAGCTTAACCACAGATTTAGAGACTAAACCTGAGATTAGCCAATGATTCTCTATAACACTAAATCATGATAGAGAATTAAAATTGCTCCTATTTGGCATAATATATATTTAAATCGTTTATCTCATCTCATTTTACCAAAAACTCATTGTAGTGGGAAAGATGTTTTTCATATTAGATAACTTCATCTCATAAACATTGGTTGATATTTACTGTTTAAACTTTGTATTTTAATTTTTGCTAGTAGTTAATAATTTAGTTTTGATAGTACATCAAATATTCAAAATTAGTGACAGTAATATTATTTTATTATTGTGAATTTTCTAGTTAATTTATTATTTCAAATTTAAACCTTCCTCGTGGGATCAATATTTGGGGCTTATATAGAAA
Organism: Phalaenopsis hybrid cultivar; assembly: GCA_002079205.1. NCBI lineage: Eukaryota > Viridiplantae > Streptophyta > Magnoliopsida > Asparagales > Orchidaceae > Phalaenopsis > Phalaenopsis hybrid cultivar. The sequence continues at coordinate 358,037 of JXCR01049176.1, read as the reverse complement.
TTCCTGTATTACTTGATAACAATACGTATACTTACATAGAATTCTTACATAAATTACTTGAATTTCTTATTCATAAAATAACGCTTCAAGTTTTTGGCACCATTGAAAAGCGAAGTCAACTTTATATATTTTGCACAACTATATCATCTGGATCACTTTACCATGTTGTGATGCTAAAAGTGTAGAAAAATTAAAAAAAAAAGAATATTCTCACAAGATTTGGAATGCCACGTGTTATCATTACAGATGGGGGAAATCATGCCACGTAATTGTGAGTCTTACAAAATTTTGTTGGCACAAGACATTATTATATTAAAGTACTTGAAGTGTGGAAGAAAGAAATTTGAGAATTGAGTATGTTGGTTTGGCGCTATAGCGCTACAGTTCGAATAACTCCTTTAAACCGCCAAAAATTTGGTTTCTTTTCTTCTTCCTCTATATAAACCGCCTAGGGCGGCATTTGAAGTATCCCTATGACATTTCTAAGTATTCTAAAGAGATTTGAGAGTGGAAATTTCATTTGAGAGATCATGGAGAGCAATGACAATGGGAGATTTGAAGAAAAGAAGTTGGTGCATAAGGATGCTTAGAACTACTTCAATGGATATCATACATTAAATCTAGAGCACCTCATGGAAAAGCTTGAGAAGATTGAAGGTGATATTTCTCTTCAAGTTTTCCCATCAATACGAGCATATGGATTGGTAGTTGAATTTGCAATCCAATAGTTTGGCGTGTTTCTAGAATAGTCAAGTGGCTATATATAACACCAATAAGTGGATCGATGACAAATTTGCTAAGGAATTTCCTTATGCTCCTTTCTACCATTGCTACAATCAAAATTATTTGGTGAGTGGAATGGAGAATATCATCACTCATCAAGCATGGTCTAAAGGATTTTTTATATAGATATTTCTATTTTAGTGTTGTGTAATTTTGTGTGGTGTTTTTATCTTATTCATTTTAAGACTTAGTGAGGTTTGTATTGTCCTTGTTTTATGAAAATTTAATTGATGTATATGTTGTTTTGTTGTATGTATTGAACTTATAACAAATAAGAAAACCTGTTCTTTTGCATTGTGAACAAATTGGCCTTATGTTTTCAAATTAGAATTTGCAAACTTAAAATTTTGGAATGGTGACGAACTCAATAACTATAATAGTGGTTGTTAAAATTTGAAAAATAGCCTTTCTACATCCTAGATTTTTAATTTCCTCTTGAAATATAAAAAAAGTTAAAATCTAAATGGGTATGAATGGCGCTATAGCACCGCATTTAGGCGCTATAGTAAATGCGGTGCTATAGCGTCGTTGATCATGCTATGCATGGTGTTATAGAGCCACTGCCTGGTGCTATAGCGCCAAACTAACTTGTGAGTCATATGAAGTGCCTGGACCCATAGATTTTACCATTTTCACCCATGGCTCATCCCCTTCCTCCATTTTTTTGCATTTTGCTCCCCGAGGGTTTCAATTTATGCTTGATTAGCTTGGAATTAGGCTTCCAAATTTGGGATTTCTTCATCTTAAGGTAAGATCTTCACCCTAGCTTTGAAATATTTTGATTTGACAATGGATTTCACCCACACCATGGATTAAGCCAAAATTTAGAATATTTGATGAAAATAGTGTGAAATCAATAATTAAATGATTATTTATGTTTAGATTGTATTTTTAGGAGCCATTTGAAGTTAATTTTATAGTCTTTGGAATTTATCTTGAAAATATTTAGATTAAAAAAGACTCCTAAAATGAAGAGAGGCAAGGAAAAAACAACTTTTGATTATGATAAGTTTGACAGTGCAAGGCAACATGACAGATATACTGATCTGTAATCAAAGAAATTGATTGCATAACACAATTTTCTACTTCCCGTAGGAACTATTGAGTACTTGATTGCAGAGGGACAATAGGAACACTTTTATTATTTGACTGTCATATCTACGATTTCAATTGTTTGAGAATTCTATGCCAACTTGCCAGATGAATCAGATGATTTGGTTTATGTGCGTGGGCAATATGTGGATATTAGTTATGTTCAAATTAACGACATATACCAAATGCATGGTGTTCTTACCTGCTTCTTTTCTGAGTTCCATCCTATTGAAGATGAATTAGACGAGATTATGGGATTTTTTACTAATGGAAATGGAGTCTAGAAAATTAAAAATGGGAGACGGGTGAACTTTTCTTTTTTAAAACATAATGTTCATTCTTGAGCTTGGAACTATTTCATGTCAAGTATATTACTGCCTACCAACCATTTTAGTGAGGTAACCTGTGAGAGAGCCACTTTAAACTATTGTATTCAGACCAACATGCTTGTTTCCTCGAGAGGAGGAACTACACGAGGTTTGGGCTACCCTTCTCTTATTAATACTTTGTGTATTGGATCTGGTGTGAAGTATGAGACTTGGCAAGAAACTTTTCCATCACATAAACTCATTTGAAAAACAAATCTAGAAAAATATGAGTGACATTTTAGGACTATACCTAGGACTAGAGTTAACATACCTTCTACTTTAGCTTCTACTTCTGCTCCTGCTTCTGCTCTTGCTCCTAGACCATCTACTTCTGATTCTATTTCTCTAAATTCTCTTATGAAACAAATGATGATTCAACAAGGAGATCTTAGAACTTTACAGAATCAGGTAAAATGCTTTGAATCTCACTTGTACCATAGTGATGGTATTATGTTTAGGAAAGTTTAGTGTGATTTTGCTTATAAATGAGGCTATGATGAGATATATGGGGGGTGACCATTTTTTTAGAATTTTTAACTCGCCCCACTTTCATACCATATTAGGCTTTTGAGATGGATGAAGATATAGATTTGGGAGATGGTGATGATGATGATGATGTTGAGGATGATGTTGGTGATGATGAAGTTGTGTAGTGTGTTGTTTTCTTTCTTTACTTTGATATGTTTAAATATTTGTACTTTATTATGTTTGTGATTAGTTGTATTTGTGTTGTAATGTGCTTGTATTTAGTTTTTTTTGTTTCTATTAAACTGTTAGTTCTACTTTTTATCTTTTGCTCCAAATTAAATGTTATATTAGTATTTATGGTATGCATGTTAAACTTATGTTTATCACTACTCACTACTTGTTTTTTCTACTTGTACTTGCATTAATTTCCCTACTTTTAAACTTTAAATTTTTTTCTCTTCCTTCATGAACTTTCCTACTTTAAATTAGTTTAAAAATTTAGGTTTGGGGGAAGGGAGAAAACTCTTTTTAAACTAAACTTTATTTTGTCCTCAGGAATTGGATTTTTCAAGTTTATTTTTAACATAACCTATGGTATGTAGAGTTAACTTAGAAACTATGTTTTTGATTTTATGAAAGTTGTAGAAAACCTAAGAAAAAATTTTAAATAATGAAGGTCAATTCTAGAATTAAGATATTTAGTATGAAGGGTTTGGAGTTATGCTTTTGGTATTTAAAGTTAAGAAAACTGTATTTTGAAAATATTAAGGGTCTTAGATTGATACTTTAAAACAAAGAATTGAGGCTTTATGAAAAATCTTCAAAGCTAATACACATTTGTTAAAGTAAAGAAATGTGAGTTGTTTTTACCTTTAAGAAGAGGATAGTTGATTTCAAAATCATTAAAGGCTATCCGGACATAGTAATCCTCACATGACATATGAAAAAAGAGAAAAAATGAAAAAATTAAAGGACCAAAAATGATTCTAAAAGAAAAAGATAAAGAAAAGTGAAAAAAAAATTAAAAATGTGACGAGAAGCTTGAGGAGACGTCTGATAAAAAATTGGTTCTACTTGAATCATATTAAGGAAGGAAACTTAGTTTCATTTCTAACTTAGACTTATAAGTATTAGCACACTTCACTAATAAAGTTCTCAAGAAATTCTTTTCCTGGTAATTCTTCTAAGTATCTTAAGTATGAGATAGTGATGATGATGATGATTGTGAGGATGATGTTGGTGATCATGAAGTTGTGTAGTGTGTTGTTTTCTTTCTTTCCTTTGATATGTTTAAATATTTGGACTTTATTATGTTTGTGATTAGTTGTATTTGTGTTGTAATGTGCTTGTATTTAGTTTTTTTGTTTCTGCTAAACTATTAGTTCTACTTTTTATCTTTTGCTCCAAATTAAATGATATATTAGTATTTATGGTATGCATTTTAAACTTATGTTTATCACTACTCAGTTATTATTTTTTCTACTTGTACTTAAATTAATTTCTTTACTTTTAAATTTTAAATTTTTTTCTCTTGCTTCATGAACTTTCCTACTTTAAATTAGTTTAAAAATTTAGGTTTGGGGAAAGGGAGAAAACTCTTTTTAAACTAAACTTTATTTTTTCCTCAGGAATTGGATTTTTCAAGTTTATTTTTAATATAACCTATGGTATGTAGAGTTAACTTAGAAACTATGTTTTTGATATTATGAAAGTTGTAGATAACCTAATAAAATTTTTTTAATAATGAAGGTCGATTCTAGAATTAAGATATTTAGTATGAAGGGTTTGAAGTTATGCTTTTGGTATTTAAAGTAAGGAAAACTGTATTTTTGAAATTATTAAGGGTCTTAGATTTATACTTAAAAATAAAGAATTGAGGCTTTATGAAAAATCTTCAAAGCTAATGCACATATGTTAAAGTAAAGAAATGTGAGTTGTTTTTACCTTTAAGAAGAGGATAGTTGAGTTCAAAATCATTAAAGGTTATCCAGACATAGTAATCCTCACATGACATATGAAAAAAAAGAAAAAAAAAATTGAAAGGACCAAAAATGATCCTAAAGGAAAAAGACAAAGAAAAGTGAAAAGAAAAAACATATGTGACGAGAAGCTTGAGGAGATGTCTGATCAAAAATTGGTTCTACTTGAATCATATTAAGGAGGGAAACTTAGTTTCATTTCAAACTTAGACTTATAAGTATTAGCACACTTCACTAATAATGTTCTCATGAAATTCTTTTTCTGGTAATTCTTCTAAGTACCTTAAGTATGAGTTGGTGATGATGATGATGATTGTAAGGATGATGTTGGTGATGATGAAGTTGTGTAGTGTGTTGTTTTCTTTCTTTCCTTTGATATGTTTAAATATTTGGACTTTATTATGTTTATGATTAGTTGTATTTGTGTTGTAATGTGCTTGTATTTAGTTTTTTTGTTTCTGTTAAACTATTAGTTCTACTTTTTATCTCTTGCTCCAAATTAAATGCTATATTAGTATTTATGGTATGCATGTTAAACTTATGTTTATCACTACTCAGTACTTATTTTTTTCTACTCGTACTTGCATTAATTTCCCTACTTTTAAATTTCAAAATTTTTTCTCTTCCTTCATGAACTTTCCTACTTTAAATTAGTTTAAAAAATTAGGTTTGGGGGAAGGGAGAAAACTCTTTTTAAACTAAACTTTATTTTTTCCCCAAGAATTGGATTTTTCAAGTTTATTTTTAACATAACCTATGGTATGTAGAGTTAACTTAGAAACTATGTTTTTGATTTTATGAAAGTTGTAGATAACCTAAGAAAAAAATTTTAATAATGAAGGTTAATTCTAGAATTAAGATATTTAGTATGAAGGGTTTGGAGTTATGCTTTTGGTATTTAAAGTAAAGAAAACTGTATTTTTGAAAAAATTAAGGGTCTTAGATTTATACTTTAAAAGGAAGAATTGAGGCTTTATGAAAAATCTTCAAAGTTAATACACATTTGTTAAAGTAAAGAGATGTGACTTGTTTTTAACTTTAAGAAGAGGATAGTTGAGTTCAAAATCATTAAAGGCTATCCAGACATAGTAATTCTCACATGACATAAGAAAAAAGAGAAAAAAAGAAAAAAATGAAAGGACCAAAAATGATCCTAAAAGAAAAAGACAAAGAAAAGTGAAAAGAAAAAAAAAATGTGACGAGAAGCTTGAGAAGATTTCTGATCAAAAATTGGTTCTACTTTAATCATATTAAGGAAGGAAACTTAGTTTCATTTCTAACTTAGACTTATAAGTATTAGCACACATCACTACTAAAGTTCTCATGAAATTCTTTTTCTGGTAATTCTTCTAAGTATCTTAAATATACATAATTAAATAGGATTTATATTAAGCTGTGTTTGAACATGCTACCTATAAGGGCAAGCCCCTTTAGTTAATTACATCTTAAATGACCAAAATCACCTAAGAAGACTCTCGATAAAAATCAGGAAATATTATCTTCAAGAATTTTCAAAGGGTAGGACTTTTCAATGAGATCGAACATAGAGGTGTGAAAGGGGGTTGGTTTAAATTTGGAACATTTTGTTGTTGAGTCCAAAGGAGGAAGAACGAGGGGATGCCATGGATCCATAGGAGAACCTTGGTGACTTTCCAAGCTATCCTAATGTTTGACTTCAGTTTTGAGGAGAAATATTTAGGTGTTTCATTCTGCTAATTTTATTAGTTAGGGCCTACATTCTTGTTAAACAATCACACAAATAGCTTGGAAGATGTGAGGATTTAGGGCTTGACAAACGACAACCTCGGAATCTTAAGACGAGTTAGGGTTTATATTGTATAGCAGGGCTGTACAAAGGCCTAAAGATAAGGTGAGGATTTACATTGCATAACCAAGCAACCTCGAAGTCCTACGACTTTTTTGTATATATCTAAGGAAGAAAGATTGGTTTAGCTGGGGAAGTTAGGTTTTGTTGTTGAAGATGGTCGTGTTGCCCACCATGCTAGCTCAAAGCTCCTTGCCGTGACGAGTTTGCATTTTTTAGTGTGTCAAGTTATAATGTTAAATCAGGTGGCCCTATGGTTGAAGTTCGTTAAATTTTATGGGGCCATGTTAAATTTGATTAGAGCGACACCGGTTAGGATTCTATGGTTCCTTTGTTCTCCACTATTTTCTATTGGATTCACTTAGTCTAAATGAATTTACTAAACTCAACTTAATGAGTTGCATATTTTCATTTAGACCGTGGGAAGTCTCATTAGCAACCGTAGGTTACCTCCTCCAAGGGAATCTCGATAGAGACATCTTAATTTAGTTGAAGTTGTAGTTTTATGTGATGTTTGTGATTAAATTTTGATTTCATTTAAACCATTGGAAGCCTCGTTAGCAACCGTAGGTTACCTCCTCCGAGGGATTCCCGATCATCAAGACTGTGGGAAGCCTCGTTAGCAACCGTAGGTTACCTCCTCTGAGGGATTCTCGATCATCAGATAGAGACGTCTTAATTTAGTTGCAATTGTAGTTTTGTGTGATGTTTGTGATTAAATTTTGAGCTGTTTTATATTCTTAATTTAGTTGCAATTGTAGTTTTGTGTGATGTTTGTGATTAAATTTTGAGTTGTTTTATGTTTTGAATGTTGTGGGGGTGAATTTTATCTTGGTTGATTTTAGTTTTAGTTTTAGTTTTGGTTTTGTGGCTATCCTGATTGTTTTATTTTTCATGCAGGGTGGCGTTGTTGTTTAGCATGCAAAGNACTAGAATGATACCAAAAAATCATCATAGTGAGGTTACAAAAGATAGAGCCATCCTGAACTTCTGTATCCAATAGATGAGAAGGATAAATGTCAGCTCTATTGTTTATAGAAACACTCGTTCGATTGCCTTGGGTGAGACTATTAGTGGATTAGGACACCTTGCTCTGATCTTTGCACTATGAGAAAAGGCAGGAGTTGATTTGGAAATGAATGATGGGAGGATTGAACCTCTAAAGCTTATTGGACCTACAAATATTAAAACTTATGAATCTCATGTTGGATGGAGATCTGAAAGTAGGAGTAGAGAAAATTCCTTCTACTTCTAGTACCCCTACTCTCTAGGGACTTATAGAGCAACTGATGATCCAACAGCGAGATATCTTGAGGATGGAAAATAAAATGGATAATATGGAGGCCATAAATGAACATAATGATAATTTGACAAGGCAGAAGTTTGAGTATAATGTTGCTAATGATGATGTGATGGTTAGATACATGAGCGGTGACAACTCAGTTTAGTTTTTTAGACACCGTGTCTTTACCTCGTATCAGTAGTAAAACTTTGAAGTAGAAGAAGAAGATGATGATGACTAGTGATCTTTTAGTTTGATCTTTTGTTTAGTTTATAGTTGGTTGTACTTTACTGTTGCTATTATTTAGTTTTAGAGTGTGATACTCTACTTTATTTTAGATGTTATGTTGTATTGTGAAAAGTGGGATTGTAAAACTATTTTTACATTAGAAATTATTCTAGTACTATTTTTAGTTTTTAGTACATTGTTGAATGTATTTGTAGTTAATTCTTTCTCAGCAAATTTTTATATGTATTATGTGTTATTGAATGTTTTAAGTCTTGTAGCTTTTCATATTAGCACTTGCAATTTTTTAGAGTTAAGTTTCAATAACAAAACCTTCAACAGGTAAGTCTTTTCTTTACATATTAAATGTTTTCTTTCACCCTATATTTTTTTATGTTTTTCATGCAAAATCTTTAATAATTTAAGTTTGGGGGAGGGGGGGGGGATTCCTTTTTAAAGAGAGAAACTTAATTTTATTTGTCCTCAATTAGCTATATGTTCAAAAAATTTTAAATTTCTTAGATTTATACTTTAAAAGAAAGAATTGAGGCTTTATGAAAAATCTTCAAAGCTAATACACATTTGTTAAAGTAAAGAAATGTGACTTGTTTTTAACTTTAAGAAGAGGATAGTTGAAAAATCTTCAAAGCTAATTCTCACATGACATAAGAAAAAAAGAGAAAAAAAGAAAAAAATGAAAGGACCAAAAATGATCCTAAAAGAGAAAGACAAAGAAAAGTGAAAAGAAAAAAAATATGTGACGAGAAGCTTGAGAAGATGTCTGATCAAAAATTGGTTCTACTTTAATCATATTAAGGAAGGAAACTTAGTTTCATTTCTAACTTAGACTTATAAGTATTAGCACACATCACTAATAAAGTTCTCATGAAATTCTTTTTCTGGTAATTCTTCTAAGTATCTTAAATATACATAATTAAATAGGATTTATGTTAAGCTGTGTTCAAACATGCTACTTATAAGGGCAAGCTTAAATGACCAAAGTCACCTAAGAATACTCTCGATAAAAATCAGGAAATATTATCTTCAAGAATTTTCAAAGGGTAGGACTTTTCAATGAGATCGAATGTAGAGGTGTGAAAGGGGGTTGGTTCAAATTTGGAACATTTTGTTGTTGAGTCCAAAGAAGGAAGAACTAGGGGATTCCATGGATCCATAGGAGAACCTTGGTGACTTTCCAAGCTATCCTAATGTTTGGCTTCAGTTTTGAGGAGAAATATTTAGGTGTTTCATCTGCTAATTTTATTAGTTAGGGCCTACATTCATGTTAAAAAATCACACAAATAGCTTGGAAGATGTGAGGATTTAGGGCTTGACAAACGACAACCTCGGAATCTTAAGACGAGTTAGGGTTTATATTGTATAGCAGGGTTGTACAAAGGCCTAAAGATAAGGTGAGGATTTACATTGCATAAGCAAGCAACCTCGAAGTCCTACGACTTTTATGTATATATCTAAGGAAGGAAGATTGGTTTAGCTGGGGAAGACAGGTTTTGTTGTTGAAGACGGTTGTGTTGCCCACCATTCTAGCTCCAAGCTCCTTGCCGTGACGAGTTTGAGTTTTTTAGTGTGTCAAGTTATAATGTTAAATCAGGTGGCCCTATGGTTGAAGTTCGTTAAATTTTATGGGGCCATGTTAAATTTGATTAGAGCGACACCGGTTAGAATTCTACAGTTCCTTTGTTCTGGCACCACTATTTTCTATTAGATTCACTTAGTCTAAATGAATTTACTAAACTCAACTTAATGAGTTGCATAATTTCATTTAGACCGTGGGAAGTCTCATTAGCAACCGTAGGTTACCTCCTCCAAGGGATTCTCGATCATCCAATAGAGACATCTTAATTCAGTTGCAATTGTAGTTTTGTGTGATGTTTGTGATTAAATTTTAAGTTGTTTTATGTTTTGAATGTTGTGGGGGTGAATTTTATCTTGGTTGATTTTAGTTTTAGTTTTAGTTTTGGTTTTGTGGCTATCCTGATTGTTTTAGTTTTCATGCAGGGTGGCGTTGTTGTTTAGCATGCAAATTTTTAGGTATAAAAGTACATTATGAAAGTACAAGTTAAGATAATTTTCTCGTTCTAGCACCTGAAACTTAAAATGCATGTTAAGGCAGTTTATATGAAACAGGGAAGTAAAATTTTGACGGCCTACCTAACCCTAGGTCTTACTTGGTGGGTCCTTATTAATTTGATTAAGGATGATATTTGTCAAGAAAAACATATTAAATTTAGTAGATCTCCGAGGTATCCAACAGATCTAGAGAAAGAAGCAGGTTTGTGCTACTCTCTCGCTACCTGGTGGAAAATCCCGAGTTTTTTTAAAATTATTTTGTTGCTTAATAATTCACTTTGTGAACACCCTAATGCTCAATGAATATTGATGTCTCAATTATCCCTAAGAGTAAGGTAATTATCATTTTTAATTTAATTTTGAATATCATGTGGATGAAGACCCTTAAAGAGGCAAGTTAAGTGTTATTGGAACATTTAGCCAAATTTTGGTCCTAATTGGGCTTGTAGCCCTTAAGACCTAGGTGAGTGTCTTAATTAATTTTGAAAAGGTTAAGTTTTAGGTGGTCAAGATTCATTATTTGAATTTCATTTGAAAATCAAATTGGGGTATTCAATTGATTAATTATTGACTTCAAAGGTCATACCCCTAAGTCCTAGGTTCATTTTATTTTAATAAACTTCTAAATTTTAATAATTTAGAAATTTATTAACTTATCTTTTCAATTAAGTAAGTGAGGTTGGTTTATACCAATTAATGGCTTGTGTTTCAAACATCCAAATAAGGTCAAAGGTTGCGCATTTCCCTCCTTGAATTAAGCCTAAATGTTAATTAAAACCAAATTTCAAAAATTACATATTTGCCCCTAAGGCTTTAACACTTCATAATTCATCAAATTTAATGCAAATGACTTTGAAATTTTTATCCTACCTCATTGATGGGTCAATTAAGACATCAAAGGAGAAAATGTGAATTTTGAAAATTTAATTTAATTTATATAATTATTTTCATGCAAAAATAAGATTTTTTAAGGAAAATTCATAACTTGACCAAGGTAAACCCCAATCCCTTGAAATTTTTACTGGAGGTAGACCTAGACCAAAGAAGCCTTTGGACCAAATTTTATGATTTTTTTTTAATTTTATTTGGNAACTTCTAAATTTTAATAATTTAGAAATTTATTAACTTATCTTTTCAATTAAGAAAGTGAGGTTGGTTTATATCAATTAATGGCTTGTGTTTCAAACATCCAAATAAGATCAAAGGTTGTGCATTTCCCTCCTTGAATTAAGCCTAAATGTTAATTAAAACCAAATTCCAAAAATTACATATTTGCCCCTAAGGCTTTAACACTTCATAATTCATCAAATTTAATGAACTTTGAAATTTTTATCCTACCTCATTCATGGGTCAATTAAGACATCAGAGGAGAAAATGTGATTTCTCAAAAATTTTTATCCTACCTCATTCATGGGTCAATTAAGACATCAAAGGAGAAAATGTGATTTTTGAAAATTTTATTTAATTTATATAATTATTTTCATGCAAAAATAAGATTTTTTAAAGAAAATTCATAACTTGACCAAGGTAAATCCTAATCCCTTGAAGTTTATACTGGAGGTAGACCTAGACCAAAGAAGCCTTTGGACCAAATTTTATGATTTTTTTTTTTAATTTTATTTGGATTTTAAGAATTAATTTAATTTCTGGGGTATTTATTAAATATAAAATATTTTAAATGGGGAAAATTAAGTTTTGTATTTTTTAAAAATCTTCCTAAGTCAAAGAGCCCAGAGAAGAAAATTTTATTTTTTTCTTAGTTTTATTTGATTTATTGGAATTATTTTTAGTGAAAATCCATTTTAGCCTTTTAAAAAATTATTTTTAAGCTTTAAAATTCAGTATCTTTATTTAAAAAATCAGAAAAAATATCTTAATTATTCCTAAGTGCTTAGGAAGAAATTTATAATATTTTATGAATTTTATTATTTTTTTTATTTTTATGGATTTTTAATTATTTAAATATTTAAAATAGGCTAAAAATGAAGATTTTTTTTAAATACCATTTTATTTTTAGAAAATACCCCTAATCACAGAGAACTCAAAAAATAAAGTTTTATAATTTTTCAAGTTATATTTTAATTGTTAAAAATCATTTTAGTGTCAAAAATGTTAATTAACTTGAAAAATCAATTTGCGATATTAGATGAACTTCTAATATTTTGAAAATTTGTATGGTGAGTTCTCTANATGGATTTTTAATTATTTAAATATTTAAAATAGGCTAAAAATGAAGATTTTTTTTAAATACCATTTTATTTTCAGAAAATACCCCTAATCGCAGAGAACTCAAAAAATAATGTTTTATAATTTTTCAAGTTATATTTTAATTGTTAAAAATCATTTTAGTGTCAAAAATGTTAATTAACTTGAAAAATCAATTTGCGATACTAGATGAACTCCTAATATTTTGAAAATTTGTATGGTGAGTTCTCTAGATCCTAAGAAATAGTGGAGATAAAAAATTAAGTCATTTTGTTGTTTGTATTTTCAAAATTAATTATCTTAGTGATTTATGGTTTGTAAAGATTAGGTGTATTTTGAATAACTTGGCTCATGAGAAATTTTCCTAAAGGCTCTCTGGTCCTCATAAACCTTCAAAAATTTTCTTGGATTTTTCTAAGCAATATGCTAATTTCCATGATTAATTTAAGCAAATAATGCACACAAACTTGAAAAATACGATTCTCTGTCTAGGGGCCTCCTCTGACTTTGGAAAAATCAGGGAAAGTTTTCTAAGATAAGGGTAACAACATGCTAAAATTTCAAGCCATGGTGATATTACTACATGCATGGAGAATCAAAACATCCAAATCAATGTTTAATTAATTTAAAATAAAATATGCACCAAGTGAACTCCAAATCATTTCCACATTATTTTTCTCTATTCACTAAGCAAGAGGATTTTTTTTATGATTTTTCTACACCAAGATATGAATTTTTAAAGCTAGGGATCATTTTTTTTATTTTTTAAATTCCTTATTTATCTATTTAAACACGTGGCGCTGACTGTATCCTCGACAGCTCCGAAGGCACGAGTGGCGCGCTCTGGTTGGATGTCGTCATCCACGTAGTTGCTGACTCGACCCACGGTTCAGGTAAGGAAATGCTGTCCGGCTCGATCTCCTCCGTCTATCCTATACACGCGCGATCGGACGGCTCCCCGTCATCATCCCCGATAGAGTGATCCTGTGACCGTCCACAATAAAACTCTAGGATCTTGGCCTAGACTCAACCAAATCACTTTGGGTTTGATCCTATGGACTCGTCTAAGGGAGATGAACATATCCATATAATAATCATGTAATTAAATTAAGTCTAATCAAATGGAAAATCCAAATAGGCTCAGGAGGAGGAGAGGTTCAATACCTTGGCTCTGAGAAGGGAAGCTTTGATCAGAGAGTCTCAACACGTTCGTTGGGGTCCAAAAAAGCTAGGGATTAAGCCTCTTGCTATGGTGAAATGCCTAGACCCAAATTTGACCAAGGCCAATTTCAGGTGTTGATCAAAGTATATACTAAGGGCCCTATGGAAGGGGGATTTGATGGGGCTTTGGCTTAATTCAATGTTTTGAAGGTGTGGGTGAGTTTAATTTGAGTTTGGTGGAGTTTAGAGGTGTGGAGAGCTTTGTCCTGTCTCCGGCAAGGTTTTGAGCTCAAAAATTGGGCTCCGACAAGGGGATTCAGGGCAATGTGGTGGTTAGGTTGCACTAAGGAGGTCTCAAAGAGGCTTTGGGATCAATTTGGGGAAGTTTCTTAGAGTAATTTTTAGCTCTTCCTCCATGGTCGTAGAGGGGGCCTTAGGCNTGAATTTTTCTAAGCAATATGCTAATTTCCATGATTAATTTAAGCAAATAATGCACATAAACTTGAAAAATACGATTCTCTGTCTAGGGACCTCCTCTGACTTTGGAAAAATCAGGGAATGTTTTCTAAGATAAGGGTAACAACATGCTAAAATTTCAAGCCATGGTGATATTACTACATGCATGGAGAATCAAAACATCCAAATCAGTGTTTAATTAATTTAAAATAAAATATGCACCAAGTGGACTCCAAATCATTTCCACATAATTTTCCTCTATTCACTAAGCAAGAGGATTTTTTTTATGATTTTTCTACACCAAGATATGAATTTTTAAAGCTATGGATCATTTTTTTTATTTTTTTAAATTCCTTATTTATCTATTTAAACACGTGGCGCTGACTGTATCCTCGACAACTCCGAAGGCACGCGTGGCGCGCTCTGGTTGGATGTCGTCATCCACGTAGTTGCTAACTCGACCCGCGGTTCAGGTAAGGAAATGCTGTCCGGCTAGATCTCCTCCGTCTATCCTATACACGCGCGATCGGATGGCTCCCCGTCATCATCCCCGATAGAGTGATCCTGTGACCGTCCACAATAAAACCCATCTTGGCCATAGACTCAACCAAATCACTTTGGGTTTGATCCTATGGACTCGTCTAAGTGAGATGAACATATCCATATAATAATCATGCAATTAAATTTAGTCTAATCAAATGGAGAATCCAAATAGGCTCAGGAGGAGGAGAGGTTCAATACCTTGGCTCTGAGAAGGAAAGCTTTGATCAGAGAGTCTCAACACGTTCGTTGGGGTCCAAAGAAGCTAGGGATTAAGCCTCTTGCTATGGTGAAATGCCTAGACCCAAATTTGACCAAGGCCGATTTCAGGTGTTGATCAAAGTATATACTAAGGGCCCTATGGAAAGGGGATTTGATGGGGCTTTGGCTTAATTCAATGTTGTGAAGGTGTGGGTGAGTTTAATTTGAGTTTGGTGGAGTTTAGAGGTGTGGAGAGCTTTGTCCTGTCTCCGGCAAGGTTTTGAGCTCAAAAATTGGGCTCCGACAAGGGGATTCAGGGCAATGTGGTGGTTAGGTTGCACTAAGGAGGTCTCAAAGAGGCTTTGGGATCTATTTGGGGAAGTCTCTTAGAGGAATTTTTAGCTCGAAGGGAGGGAATCAAAATTTAGGTACTGACCCCGAAATGAGAGTTGACATTTGGGTATTAACCTCAAAAAGAGAATCAGAGTTTAGATACCGACCTCAAAGGGAGGGAACCAGAATTTAGGTACTGACCCCGAAATGAGAGTTGAAATTTGGGTATCAACCTCAAAAAGAAAATCAGAATTTAGGTACCAACCTCGAAGGGAGGGAATCAAAATTTAGGTACTGACCCCAAAACGAGAGTTTAAATTTGGGTATTAACCTCAAAAAGAGAATCGGAATTTAGGTATCAACCTCGAAGGGAGGGAATCATAATTTTAGTACTGCCCCTGAATTTTGGTACTGACCCCGAAATGAGAGTTAAAATTTGTGTATCAAGCTCAAAAAGAGAATCANGGGAATCAAAATTTAGGTACTGACCCCAAAACGAGAGTTTAAATTTGGGTATTAACCTCAAAAAGAGAATCGAAATTTAGGTATCAACCTCGAAAGGAGGGAATCAAAATTTTAGTACTGACCCCGAATTTTGGTACTGACCCCGAAATGAGAGTTAAAATTTGGGTATCAAGCTCAAAAAGAGAATCGGAATTTAGGTGCCGACCTCGAAGGGAGGGAATCAGAATTTAGGTACTGACCCCAAAATGAGAGTTGAACTTTGGGTATCAACCTCAAAAAGAGAATCGAAATTTAGGTACCGACCTCAAATGAAGGGAATAAGAATTTAGGTACTGACCCAAAAATGAGAGTTGAAATTTGGGTATCAACCTCAAAAATAGAATCGGAATTTAGGTACCAACCTCGAAGAGAGGGAATCAAAATTTAGGTACTGANGAGTTGAAATTTGGGTATCAACCTCAAAAAGAGAATCGAAATTTAGGTACCGACCTCAAATGAAGGGAATAAAAATTTAGGTACTGACCCAAAAATGAGAGTTGAAATTTGGGTATCAACCTCGAAAAGAGAATCGGAATTTAGGTACCAACCTCGAAGAGAGGGAATCAGAATTTAGGTACTGGCCCTGAAATAAGAGTGTAGGAAGAATGTCAAAATATGTGAAGTTTTGCAAAATTATGAGAGAAGAAATCAAACCCATGGGAATGTAAAAACAATTAATTTGTGGCGAAAGGGGATAGTTAAGCAAAATTTTCTTTTGAATTCTCATGATGATTATATATATATATATATATATATACATATTTATATGCATATATATCTTGAATATTATTCATTTATAAATGTATTTATATATATATCGTTCTTGCTCGCTAGCCTGTCTAAGAATTAGGGCAAATCAAATTTATTTATCTTCTCAATTAATTGCCCAAATCTACATTCATAACTGTGAAAAGAAGTTCCAATATATTGTCTTTAAATTGTTATATCATGAATATAATATGATATCGAGTACAATGTTGTTTGATTTCATTNCTTGCTTGCTAGCCTTTCTCAGAATTAGGGCAAATCAAATTTATTTATCTTCTCAATTAATTGCCCAAATCTGCATTCATAACTGCGAAAAGAAGTTTCAATATGTTTTCTTCAAACTGTTTTACCATGAATATAATCTAATGTCGAATACAATGCTGTTTGATTTCATGTAATCAAAACAAACTCTGGAATCATTACAGCGTAGTTCATATATCCAAATACTTTCTTATTCATCAATACTGAAGACACGTGATTGAATCCAGTCTTATGGATCACCTAACTGTATTTTATCGTCGGCGGTTGTGTTAAAATAGTAGTCTGTATAAGGACTAGCCTCACCTTCTAACATACCATTGGAAAAGTAGAAACAATCTCTCGTAGATATATATTGAGGTGTGCTGTCTTTAAACAACTTACAACTCAAAAGGCCGCAAGTTCTTGATTTCTGGATCGGGTCTGAATCGGAATGGTACCTTATCTTCATTCATCCTTCTGAGTGTTATTGAAACCCTCAGATACGATAGTCCAGAGATGCAGTGTTTAGCCACATTAACGTCGTTTCCCTTTAATATCAACACAAAGCCCACAGGCAAAGGAATTTCTATGGAACCTTGAAATTCTCCATCACCAATAATCTGAATTTCTGTTCTGAGCATGATGATGCATTTATTTATAAATTATACCGTGCAAAATGGCCTTACAAAATCATGATGATCGATGTGTGGAGGAATGCAGTCACCAGCTTCATAGATATTAACTATACAGTTGTTTGGAATACAATCTGCTGGAAGTATATGACAGATCACCAATCGTTTGATTATCCTTTTGTTGATTGACAGTAATGGGTCAACCTCATCGTGACAAATTATTCCGAGGGGATTTCCTTCTTTATCTCGGGCAAAATTGTAACAGTAGTCGTATTGGATCGTAACTCTTCCTTTACCTCATTTCCATTTCCCCGGCTCATAATATGTCCTTCTTCTTAGCCGACCAGCACATCCCATTTCCCGCTCCAAAAAAACACGTTCTACAATGTCGTCCTGTTCACTGCTAGTGAACACATTGGTGTGCAGTTCCAACCCTTCAAGTATATTAACATACCTGCCCTAAAGCCTTTGGAAGTGCTCAAAATTTTGTTTTCTCACCTTTACATATTTCTGCAATTTGTGCTCTAGAATGATCTACAAAGGACGTGTCCTATTCACAAACTGGGGAATATAAGGTTTGACTTCCATGATTATTATCTCAATCTCTTCTTCTTTGAAAATCACCCCTCCAGTTTTCATGGGTTGAGGTGGCATTTCAACTGGCTTATCTGGCGTTTTTCCTTTTAATTTGATCACCATCTAAGCAATATTATCTTTGTCTTCCCCCTATTCTTTCAATTGTTCCAGCATCTTGTGGATACGGCAATTTCAATTCCTCTTCTGTGTACGAGTAAGTGTTGCGTTACCTTCCGGCTGATCGTCGGTAGGAATAGCACCAACAAGCTCACCCTTAGAGGTCATTATCATTGAATTCATCTGATTAATCACAACATTGCTTGATTCAGCCTCGTCAATTTTTTCTAATTTCCTTTCTTCTCAGCAATGAATTGATTTTTATTTTTAAATTTTAGCACAAGCCTCTGCTTACAAAATTCATCTTTGTTTACCACAGTTAAAGCAGAACTTTCATAGTCTAGTTCAATTTGATCGAAGTTGAAATCAAATTCAATTACCGCTCCTTCAAATTTCTTCTTATTAAGGGCAAAACCAATGCCATTCTTGAATGTAAAGTTCAGTCTTCCTCCTAACATTCTCCTGCAATAAAACAGGAAAACAATCAGTATGTCAAACTGGGCTTTTAAGCAAGAACAATATGAAAAAAAATTTATATTTTAATGATTTATATAAATATATATATATTTATATACATGTATATTACAAAATGTATTTCTTATGTACATATCTTAATTTTTATTTATGTATATATATATACATACCTTTATACACATATTAAGTTTATACATACANAAGGACTAGCTTCACCTTCTAACATACCATCAAAAAATAAGAAACGACTTTTCCTAGATATATATTGAGGTGTGTTGTCTTTAAACAACTTACAACTCAAAAGGCTGCAAGTTCTCGATCTCAGGATTGGGTCTGAACCGGAATGGTACCTTATCCTCATTCATCCTTCTGAGGGTTATTGAAACCCTCGAATACGGCACTCCAGGGATGCAGTGTTTGGCCACATCAGCGTCGTTTCCCTTTAATATCAACACAAAGCCCACAGGCAAAGGAATTTCTATGGAGCCTTGAAATTCTCCGTCACACATAATCTGAATTTCTGTTCCAAAAATGATGTTGCATTTATTTATAAATGATACCGTGCAAAATGGCATTGCAAAATCATGATGATCGATGTGTGTAGGAATGCATTCACCATCTTCGTAGATATTAACAATACAACTGTTTGGAATACAATTTATTGGAAGTATGTGCCAGGTCACCAATCATTTGATTATCCTTTAGATGAATGACGGTAACGAGTCAACCTCATCATGATGAATTATTCCAGGAGGATTTCCTTCTTTATCTCGAGCAAAATAGTAACAGCAGTCGTATTGGATCGGAACTCTTCCTTTACCCCGTTTCCATTTTCTTGGCTCAGAATATGTCCTTCTTCTTAGCCGACCAGCACGTCCCATTTTGTGCTCCAAAAAAACACATTCTATAATGTCGTTTTGTTCACTGCTGGTGAACACGTTGGTGTGTAGTTCCAACCCTTCAAGTATATTAACATACTTGCCCTAAAGCCTTCGGAAGTGCTCAAAATTTTGTTTTCTCACCTTTTCATATTTCTCCAATTCCTCCTCTAGAATGATCTGCAAAGGACGTGTCCTGTTCACAAACTGGGGAATATAAGGTTCAACTTCCATGATTCTTTCTTCAATCTCTTCTTCTTTGAAAATCACCCCTCCTTTAGTATTTATGGGTTGAGGTGGCATTTCAACTGACTGATCTGGGATTTTCCCTTTTAATTTGATCGTCATCTGAGCAATAGTATCTTCGTCTTCCCCTTGTTCTTTCAATTGTTCTAGCATTGATACGACAATTTCGATACCTCTTCTGCGTACGAGTAAGTGTTGTCTTACCTTCCGTCTGATCGTCGTTAGGAGTAGCACCAACAAGCTCGCCCTTAGAGGTCATTATCATTGACTTCATTCGATTAATCGCAGCTCGCAACATTGCTTGATTCAGCCTCGTCAATTCTTTCTAATTTCTTTTTCTTCTCAGCAATGAATTGATTCTTATTTTTGAATTTTAGCACAGGCCTCTGCTTACAAAATTCATCTTTGTTCACCACAGTTAAAGCTGAACTTTCATTGTCTAGTTCAATTTGATCGAAGTTGAAATCAAATTCAATCACCGCTCCTTCAAATTTCATCATATCAAGGGCAAAACCAATGTCTTTCTTGAATGTGAAGATCAGTCTTCCTCCTGACATTCTCCTGCATTAAAACAGGAAACCAATCAGTATGTCAGACTGGGCTTTTAAGCAAGAAAAATTTTTATATTTTAATGATTTATATACATGTATATTACAAAATGTATTTCTTATGTACATATCTTAATTTATGTTTTATGTATATATATATATATATATATATATATATATATATATATTAAAAGATCGAACTAACATGAAAGAAGAAAGGAGAAAGAAGCAAAACAATAATAAAAAAATCATATATCAAGTTATATATAAAATATATTGCAAAATTAGTTTTTTTTTTAATATTCAAATTTTTGTAATACAAAATTATGTTCGGACCCAGTTGCAATTAGAACATCGGTGCTTCTAAGAACAAGACTTTATTTCTAAAGTTTTCCCTTTTGAAACATCATGACACATAGTATTTCTTCAGATATCGTCCATTAATAGGAAGCATAGGTCATTCTCCTAAACAATTTATCAATTGGTAGGCTCCTCCGGAGTAAAACCTTTCAACCACGAACGGTCCTTCCCAGGCCAGTTCAAATTTACCTCCTATCTTGCGATGTGCAAGAATAGGTCTTCTAAGGATAAGAACCGAATCACCAACTTTAAAAGTCCTTGGGCGGACCAATTTGTCATGTGCTTGAATCATCTTGGCTTGATACAATTCTAAACTTTGTTGCGCTACCAATCGTTTTCCTTCCAAACTTTCTAATTCTTCCAGTCGTAATTTGGGATTTTCTTCAGTAGTGATTTTTTTGGCAACGGCAACTCTGAGAGAAGGAAGTTGAACTTCTAAAGGTAACATAACCTCGGACCCAAACACAAGAGCGTAAGGTGTAGACTGGGTTGGAGTTATGAACGTAGTTCTATAAGCCCATAAAGCTTCCAATAACTGCTCGTGCCAATTCCTTTTGTTTCCATCCAAGGTCTTTTTTTGAATTTGGACGAGAGTCTTATTAAAAGCCTCAGCCAATCCATTAGCTATCGGATAATAAATTGTAGAATAACGCCAATCTATTCTGTGTCTTCTGACAAAATTATTAATCTTCTTGCTTTTGAATGCAGACCCATTGTCTGAGATAATTCTGCGTGGTATTCCAAAATGATAGACAATTTGGTTCTTAAAGAACATTAAGACATGTTGTACTTTTACTTCTCTCAACGGTATTTCTTCTGCCCACTTTGAGAAGTAATCGGTAATGGCTAGGATGAACCGATGTCCCTTTGATGATGGAGGGTCAATGGGACCCACCACATCTGTGCCCCAACATTCAAATGGCCATGATGCAACTGTCGGGTGTAACACATTTGGGGGGTGATGTAAAACCACTCCATGTACTTGGCATTGGTGACAACTTTTGGCAATTTTCATAGAGTCGGTTATCATCGCGGGCCAGTAATATCCTAGACTTCTAATTTTCATTTTCAACTTCAGACCTGACTGATGAGCGCCACAAAGTCCTAAGTGTACCTCTTTAACGATTTCTTGAGCTTCTGTAGCATTCAACCATCTCAACCACATTTGCTCAAAAGATCTTCGGTAAAGAACATTATCTATTAAAGCATATGATAGGGCTCTCTTTTTTATTTGATATGCTACTGACTTAGCATCTGGCAGTTTTCATGTTCGTAAATATTCTGTGAAAGGTTGACGCCAGTCTTCTGTAGTTTCGGTAGTTTTCATTACTGTTTCCACTTTACCCAATTTGTCCAAAGTATCTACATGGATCTGGGACAAAACCTGAAGTCCTTGAACAGTGATCTTAATGGAATCTTCTTGTGGACATGCAAATTCCTTAGCAAGTTTAGCCAAAGCATCGGCGAGAGTATTTTCTCCACTTACGATTCTGCATATTGTCACGTCTAGAATCTATTCTAATAACTTCAGTGTATAACGATCATATTGTTCCAATTTAGGCTTCAAAATTCTATATTGCACAGCAACTTGTTGAATGATCAACTGTGAATCTCTGTAAATATTAATGTCAGTTATACCAATTGATATTGCTAATTGTAACCCTGTGGAGCAAATCGTCATTGAGAGGGGAGCTAGCTGGTAATGGGTGTGTGCGAGGATGTCTGCTAAAATCTGTCCTTTCACAGCTCATAGTGGAACAAAAATTATATCAAATTGCAATAATGCCATGGCCCATCTTGCTAACCTACCAGAAAGCGTTGGTCGGGTCATTAAATATTGCAATGGATTAAACTATGAGATAAGGTTGACTTTGTGAGAAAACATGTAATGACTGAGTTTCTGAACTGCAAAGATTAAAGCCAAATAATGTTTCTCGACCGGAGGATATCTAATTTCTGCTGGAATTAACCAACGGCTTAAGTAATAAAGAGCATTCTCTTTTCCTTCATCGTTGACTTGGGCTAAGAGAGCTCCGAGGGAGTCATCCAAAGCTGCGGTATAAAGTATTAAAGTTCTGCCTGAAATTGGCGCTTCCAAGATAGGAGGTGTCGTTAAATATTGCTTAACGAAAGTGCATTGACATTTACCATCCCATGTAAACTTTGCATCCTTTTTAGTCAACACGGAAAAAGGTTGACACCTACCTGACAAGTTAGAGATAAAGCATCTTAAATATAGCAGCCTCCCTTGAAAAGATCGTAATTGTTTTAAATTTTTAGGGGGTGGCATTTCTAAGATGGCTTTATTCTTACCGGGGTCAATCTCAATCCCGCGGTGACAAACAACAAACCCTAAAAATTTCCCAGAAGTCACACAGAATGCGCACTTTAGGG
The DNA here is from genome assembly GCA_002079205.1 of Phalaenopsis hybrid cultivar. NCBI lineage: Eukaryota > Viridiplantae > Streptophyta > Magnoliopsida > Asparagales > Orchidaceae > Phalaenopsis > Phalaenopsis hybrid cultivar. The sequence goes on along the minus strand of JXCR01049176.1, from coordinate 335,291 downwards.
GATTCATTTTAAGGTTAAATTGACGTAGCCATTCAAAGACAATTCTCAAATCGTACAAATGATATTCTTCCTGCTTGCTTTTGATGAAGAAATCATCCACATAACATTCTACCTGATTATGAATGAGGTCATCAAAAATCCTCGTCATTGTTCGTTGATATGTTGCACCAGCATTCTTCAATTTGAAAGGCATTATAGTATAATAATAAACTCCAATTGGCATTCGAAAAGCTGCAAATCTTTTATCTTCTGGAGCCATTTTTATTTGATTATACCCAGACGATCCATCCATGAAAGAGAAAATTTTATGAGACGATGCAATATCCACCATCAATTCTGGGATTGGAAGAGGAAACTCATCTTTTGGGCATGCTTTATTTAAATCTCTAAAGTCCACACAAATACGAATTTGCCCATTTTTCTTCTTAACTGGTACTATACTAGCCAACCACGTAGGGTATTTTTCTTCCTATATGAATTTAGCATCTATTAACTTCTTGACTTCATGTATAACTTGTTGTTCAATATCAATACACAATATTCTTGAAGCTTGCTTAACTGGAATCGCGATAGGATCTAGGCCCAATTTGTGTATTACAACTTCTGGGGCCAATCCAGGCATTTCCTCTAAACTCCAAGCGAAACAATCTTTGAACTCTGTCAACAACTTAATCATATTTATAGATTCTTCTCCACCAAGTAGAGAGCTAATAAAAATTGGCCTCGGTTCCTTTTCGGTACATAGGTTAATTTCTTGTAACTCATCTAATGCTGATTTAATCTCTTCTTCAAATTCAGGTGGGGCATCCTCAATTGTAAACTCTTCATAGTTGTTCAGAACTTCCAAACAATCTTTTTCATGTCCATTAGTAGCAACTAAAGAAAATTCCATATCATCAACAGGCCCTACTATGCCGAATCCAAGACCTTGCTTGGAATTAAAGGCTTGATTATCATTATTCTAAAGTTTCTTAAAGTATTGTGATTGATTTTTTTACCATTGCTTAGGTACCAGACCATGCTGAGCAAGATTTTGAACACAAAGCAAGTACCAATCAACAGGTAATTCCATTAACTCGGAAGAAAGCTCATCTTCTAGTTCTACATTGATTTCAGAACTAGAGGATGAAGAACCGCGATGAAACTTAATTGCTTTCATACCTGCACTATGTACCTCTTTGACCATCTGACCCTCAATTTTATGAGTACAAATAGGGGTTAGGGCCATAGTTTGTATATAGCGATTAATCCGATCATACATTGAACCATAATCATGTTTCTCTTCGTCTTCTAAATCAATTTCAAAAAGGGGTTTCTGCTAGTTAATCGTCATTACGCTTTTCATTACTTTTTCATCTTCAGAACTGTCTTCCAAACCAATGTTGATGATCAGACTCTTTTGTTCAACAATTTTATCGTTCCTTCCGCGACCTCATCCCCAGCCTCGACCTTAGATACGAGTTCTAGAGGAACTCTCACCTTCTTATTGTAAAGGGGTAATAAAAGATTGTTGAATCGGTATCGGATGACCTTGTCTTTGTATATCTTCTAGACCCTTTATGTTTCTTGTAATATCGTCTCGAGGTGTAACATTATTTTTCAGCAGAGTATAGTAATTGGCATATTCATGAATGCCTATTTCATGAATCAAAAATAGTTGTAGATCTCCCTTTATACAATATTCTTATCCTTCCAAACAATACTTTATGCATTGGTGTAGTGACAAAGGAACTAAACTATTCTCATGAATTCAGGGTCGGCCCAAGAGAGCATTGAATGAAGTCTCAGAATCAATTATATGGAATTTCGTAGTTGTTACTAATTCTCCAATTTTCATCAGTAATGTAATTGATCCAAGAGCTCTTTCCCCTTTCTGGTTAAAGCCTCTTAGCATCATCTTATCAACAGTTAATTGTCTTGCGTCTATGTCCAAATAGGCCAAAGTCCGTAAACTCATTATATTAATGGATGCTCCTGGATCCACTAATACTCTAGAGAGCATGAAGTTGATGATGTTGACAAAAATATACAACTGACGAATATGATCAGCGGACACAAATAGCAAATCATCATTTGTGAATGTTAATTTTGCTTGTTCTCTTAATGAACAAACCTCATCCGAGGAAGTATTAGCAAGTTGAGCTAAACAAATTTCTGGATCTAGCAAAGCTTTTATTAAAGCCTCTCTCATTTCCTTTGATAGGATTAAGGCATCGTATATACTAAACTTAGCAGGTAATTTCCTAAGATGGGCTAGTACATTATAGTCCACCTTAATGCTTGTTTCCTCATCTCTCTTTTGGACAAGTATTTCATTGATCGGTGGGACTGGATTATCCTAAATAATTATTTGTTTCATTGCATCCTTTGGACCCATTCTCGGGGGCAATACTTTTTCGCTTCTCAAATTTATTTTTGTCAGTTCTTCTGAATCTTGACTTGACTTTGGAACTGCCTCTACATGAGCTGGAGTACCTGATTCTTCTAGGATTCCTTCCGAATCCAAAGACTCCAACTCTATCACAATCGGCGATCCATGAAATTCAAAGATGGGCGCATCTTCTTCTGAATCATAATTATTATAATCAATATTTTCTCCTGGCTCACCGTCACATGTGTCAGAACTTTGTCGATTTGAGAATCATTAGAAAGATTGAAATTAGTATCGGGATTAGGTGAGACATCCCCATATATATCATCAACAGAAATAGTCAAAACGTAGCCAAAGTCAAATTCCATAGTATTACGTGCCCTTGGTGGAGCAAAGAAGAAATCATACAAGGTCAGTGGTTTGAGAGATTTCTCTCCCAAATCCGTAGTAACTAATCTTGGATGATCGAGTTTCATTTCCATTTTGGTTTTTTTATGGGTTTTTCAGTCTTCTTCGAATCTTCTTCTACCGTAATTGACAATACTGGCTTAACAGGTTCTTGATCTTGAATCACAGCTTGTACTGAAGTATTCTGAATTTGATTCAGTATTTTATTTGAAGACGTTGTCCAAACTTTATTCCACCCATCTTCAACTGCGTAAGGATCGATCGGAACAATGGGATCAACCAAAACGGTATTGATTGAACCTTCTCCAGGTTCTTTCATATACTCTTTTGAGATTGTTATGTTCCCATCCATGAGATTATATTGCAACCAATTATTGAAAGAAAAGAAATTCTCCAGAGTATGTCCAATCATTCTATGATATGGGCAAAATAATGGGTGATCCTTCTTATCAACCTCATCGGGCTTCTTTTGTTCTGGCAAGCTGAATCCCGGTTTCTTAATCAGATTGAGAAACATTTTACCAACTGCTTCATCTTTAAAAGAATATACTTTGTTCAAACGCTCTGTTAGGGATGGAATTGATCTGTTATTTATCTGATAAGTCCTCTACTGGGATGATCGTGTACAGTATTGCTAAGGAGGCTGATGACTTTATTGTGATTGTTCAACTTTTATCTCCAATGGTTGCTTACCCTTATCAATAGTCACAACAGTCCCAGACTTTTTCTTGAAGACTTTTACGGGTCTCTGTTTTTCAAATTTCTTAATGAAACCAAGTTGTTTACTTCCTCTTGAAGACTCCTGGCTTTACTGAGTAGTTTTTCAAAAGTTTTAATCATGAAACCCTTGAGGAGGAAAGCAATTGGTCCATGAATACTTTTTAACAGGATTTCATTTACATTTTGTTCTTGAAGTTGCGGTTCGTATTTCATACTTAAATTTCTCCAGTGCAGTATGTAATCCATTAAAGTTTCATTTGTTCTTTATTTCTCGATCACTAAATCTCCGACACTGATATGGTGTCGAGCCCCAACAAATCTTTTAATGAAGAGATCTTCTAATTCCGTGAATGTTTTGACAGAACCTTTTGGAAATTCTGCATACCAATGAAATGCCACTCCTGACAGGCTACTGACAAACTGTTGGAAGAGTAGAGCATCATTCCCTCTACGTTGCAACAACTGGTGAGAAAATGTACCACATGTTGTCGAGGGTTTTTTGTTCCATCAAAAGTTTTAAACATAGGTGGTACAAAACCCTTAAGATATTTCACGGCATCAAATTCTTCGGAATATGGTCTACCCCTTAGAATTAATGCACCGCTTTTAGTCTTTATCAAGTTTTCTTTCACCTGATGTTCTATCATACTTTTAATGTCCTTCTCTGGTATCAAATTCTGAACATGATCTTTCTTACATTATTCTTCTTTATTAACATAAGTGGATTCCTTTTTATTTTCGTCGATCTGTATAACGTCCGCTTGGTTTACCTCAACAGACACTATTTTTGGAGATTGTGGCTGGCTTTGTAAAGTCATAATAGCAGCCATCATTTCTTCCATTTTTGCTTTCATGTATTCCATCTGCTCATTTTTTTGTTGAATAATCTTTTGCAATATTTCCACAGTACTCTCCTCTCCTGGTGCCTCTCGTAAGGATGAAGATGCTCGGGTTTCCACCACATTTATCTCGGCCAAATCCTCATCCATATAGTCACTCAAATCCTCTTCATCATCCAATTCATCTTCCCTTTCCTTAGAAAACTACTTAATGTCCTTTCTGAGCTTTTCCAGCTCTATTTCAATTGGGTCTTTTTTAGACACCTTAGGATCAGTCTGTGACAACCGACAAGCAACTTTTTCAACGGCGATTGCAGTGGGCAACACATCACATGTGGAATTTTCCATCATGGGCTCTTCTGTATGTGTTGGTTCAGCGACTTTAGGTCGCCACACCATCTTCTTAGATACAAGTATCTTGGGGTCGAGTGACTTATTAGTAATATCCATATGCTGAAAATTGGTGGGCCCCCTAGTGTCTGAACCAGACACCTCAACAGGTAATCTTTTATTATTCCTTGATCTTTCTGACCATGGTAAGGGCTTATCTTGTACCCTGGGTACACTTATTCTTGTCCCAAGATGATATTTAATGGGTTTTTATCCCCTAAAATTCGGGGAAAGAACGGCGGTAGGAGTGACAGCGACAAAAACGGGAGGAACATGGGCTCCCAAACGCTGTCTGAAGGGAATCCTAGGCGGTCGTGGAGTGGCAGAGGCAAAACTTAAACGACGATCATCTGAACGGACTCTCCGAGAGGTTTGCAGAATAAACCTTCTCTCCTTCTCTCAAATTTCTTTGCAGGTTGTGAAATGAACTTATCATTCTTCAGTATCTATCTCCTCATCTGGGGTGACACAGCGCATCACATCCTATTGAGGATTTCATCAACAGAACATCTTTCTTTCTTTGTCAGCTTCTCAAAGACCATACAAACTCGCATTAATGGTACGAATCCATTAGTCTTTACTTGGTTATTGTGACAATAGAATTGAGATGGTGTAGCAGCAATCTTCTGAACATTCTCTTCATCAAGAGCAGCAGACAGTGGATGAAACATGCTCCCTCTTAATAGAGGGGAGGTTTCAGGTAACCCGATTTCTTCATCTTTATCCGAAGAGATCGAGGCAACAACCTTGGCAACTTTTACTTTCTTGATCTTATTTATTCTCCCATTTTTTGTTCCTTCTCTGAGTCCCGGTCAGAGGTGCAGACCTCGAATTGGACCCTATCTCAAACACAGAAGGTGCTGTCAAGAACGTTGAACCCTTCACAGTGACAGGCTCGTCATCCACCTGAATTTCCTTCCCTTTAAGTCGAACGAGGAAGGTGACAGGTGCAGTGACTAGAGCGGTGGGCGTAGTAATAGTTGTTTCTGCGGTATCCTTGACAATTTTAGTGATCTTTGCAACAGTACAATGTCTTCTCAGCTGATACCCTTTTCAAAGGTGGAAACTTATGTGTCGACTTCAGGTTGAATTCCACTATGGGCTCCACCATTTAAGAATTTTATTTCTCAGTACAACAACGATAATGTCTCCAAACTTAATGTCAGCATTGTCAAATCCTTGTCCAAAGCGAATGACGGCTCTATCGGGCAGCTCGTTCCTATTTACAGCCAAATCCATTCCAATGTCGAAGGAGAAGATCAACTTTGGTTTAGTCATTTTCTGTAATTTTAAATTTTCCAGGAATTATACTCACGATGTTTGCAGCCATGGTTGCAACAATTTAGGACAACTATCTTGAATTAAACCAAATCATTTAACTGGGTGTCTCTTTCGAGACTTATCCAAACAAGTTNTTGGAAGAAGTTGTGATGATTTAAATCCATGTACTTCATTTACTTCTTGATTTGGCCAATCTAGATGTTAAATTTTTTGTGAGAACATGTAAGAATCGGGTTGGTATTGTCTCAATCAACAATTGGAAAGAATCACATGAGGTTTTATGAATGAGAATGTAGTTCATAAGATTGAGTGCAAATAAATTGTAAAATATTCATTGAAGGGTGTAGAGTTAGAGGACTTTAAAGTGAAAGGTTAAATCCCCCAACTTGATTTATTGTTTTAGGTTTTTATACGAGATGTTAGACCCCAGGTGGAGGGAACCGAGGGAACTCTAAAGTGAGAGTTAGTATCTTCTCTGCCTAGCTGATCATCAAAATTATTCAAACTTAAAATCAGCCAATGTTCTTTATAACATATCTAGGAAGGGTAAATAATATTATTTCTCATATTTGACACAAAATAATATGCATAGTTCCACAATAGAATTCCTGTACTTATTACTAATTCATGATAAGGAGAAAGATATTTTCATATATAGTTCTTTTCTTCTACAAAAACTCAAGTTATCTTTTTAAGTTGGTTTTGTTTTTGTCAAAATATTAATATTAGCAAAAATATTTAAACTTTCTTTACTGCGAAAATGTCTTTAGTTTAATTAATTGTCTTTTTAAAAATAAAAAGTTTTCCAAAAAGTGCTTATTAAATATCTTCCCTAGGGATTCGATATTCATGTCTTAATCAAAAAGTCATATATTACTTGATAACGATACTTATACTTGCCTAGTATCCTAATATATATAAAATTAAAAGTTAAATTCATATTTTTCTTTAGGATCAAATTTTTGGTTTTGTTATGAAATAAAAAATATTAGTGAAAAATATAATCAGAATTATTGTTATATTGTTGCATATAAGCAGTTTTGTGATCAAGTTTCTGGCGCCGTTGCCGAGGAAGTGAAGTGAAAATATTAAAGCATCTATTGATTTAAAAGCAAATTTCTAATTTTAGAAAGTCTTATTTAAACTTTAAGTTATCGTATTTTATTTTGTGTGTGTTTAGTTTTATTTTATTTTATGTTAGTGTATGCGTAGTTCAGGTTTTGAAGGATTAGTGCCCTATGATTCTGAATTGGAGAGAACTGTTAGAAAGATCAGAAAAACCATAAAAATTTAAAATCATGAAAAATCTAAAAAAAATTCAAAAAATGGCAAACCAAAATGATCAATATGTTGAAATTCATCAAGAGTTTAGAGCTTTAAGAGATTATGCTAACCCTCTTGTAGATGAACTTCATTATAGTATTCAAAAACCTACAATTTAAAGGATTTAGACTGGGTCCTAAGCAAATTTCAAAACAAAATAAGGTGTTGGAAATACGAGTAATTAACTCGGGATATCACGAGCCTTTTAATCTCCTGCCACGTGACTGAGTCCTAACTCACGAATGAGTTATAATATCTCAGAATTCAACTTAAGAAATATTTGAGGATTCTTAGTTAGGGGAATTTGGACATTCAAAATCCTTAACATACGATCCACCAGATATAGTAATTCTCAGAAAACAAATAGAGCAAAGAAAAAAGATATATAATAATAAATTACCTCGAGAAGAAGCTTGAGGTGATCATAATCAAAAATTGGTGTCTAAATGCAGATTCAAAATCTTTAAATCATGCTCTACCAGATATAGTAATTCTCGACAAAACACGAAAAAAAAATGGTATCAAAAGTTTGATCCAAAGATCAAATCAAAATAAAAAAGTCTCCCTCAGAAGAAGCTTTTGTTTGTAACAGTTGTCATTTGATTTGTTGCACCTACTATAGTGGCTAATTCATTTGAACTTAAACCTACTATTATCCAAATGGTATCAAATAATTAGTTTGGGGGATCACCAACTAAAGATCCAAATTTACATCTTGCTAATTTTCTAGAATTGTGCGCTACATTTAAATACAATGGTGTATCAGATGATGCCATAAGACTTATGTTATTTCCATTCTCACTAAAAGATAAAGCTATGATGTGGTTGAATTTGTTAGCACCTGGATCTATCAGAACTTGGGGTGATTTAGCACCAAAATTCCTTGCTAAATCTTTTCCACCATAAAAAACTACGAAGCTTAGAAATGATATTACATCTTTTAATCAATTTGAAGGGGAATCTATTTATGAAGCATGGGAAAGATTTAAGGAACTCTTAAGAAAGTGTCCACACCATGCTATACCAGATTGGTTAATAATTCAAACTTTTTATAATGGAGTAGTTGGATCTCTTTGATCAATTATCAATGCAGCTGCTGGTGGTTCATTGATGTCAAAACCATTTCATGATGCCTATGCTTTAATTGAAGAAATGACTACCAATAATTTTCAAAGGGCTTCTGAGAGGGTGAATCATAAAAAAGTAGCCAATATTCATGAATCTGATGCATTTACTATGTTAGCAAATGAAGTTGCTGCAATTTCAAAGAGGTTAGAGCAATTTTGAATGATTATTTCTCAACCAAATTCCATGATTGAAGAGAATTCATTAAGCTAAATGGTAGATTCTCAAGCATCATTATAAACTTAAAAGGCCATAAATAATAAGCAGAATAACCCATATTCAAATTATTACAACCGAGGTTGGAAAAACCATCCCAATTTTATCTAGAATAATAATTTGGGTGATAATAATTAGCAATGGGGGAATAACCAAGTAAACCCATTAGGAAACTGGAACAATCAAGGGAATAATAATTTTATATCTACTTATCCTCCAGGATTCAACATTAATACACAATTTAAGGAGAAGAAGTTGTCTATAGAAGAAGTGGTGTTACAAATGGGAAATCAATTACAAAGTCAAGGAGCTACAATTAGAAATATTGAGAATCAACTTGGGAAAATAGCAAATTCATTAAGTAATAGATCCCAAAGAATACTTCCTAGTAACACTAAATCAAATCTAAAAGACCAGAATAAAGATCAAGTAAAAGCCGTTCAACTTAGAAGTGGCAAAGAGTTAGAAGGTAGGGTTCAAAAAGAAATTGAAGTAGAGAGAGAAGAAATTGAAGAATCAAAATAGGATGCTCCAAAAAATTATAAGAGGCCTATTTTTCAACTGAAAATTGATTTGGAAAAACCACCACCTCCATTTCCTCAGAGACTTTGTCAGTAGAATTTACGTAAGCAATTTTGAAAATTTATGGAAATATTTAAGAAACTTACAATTAATATTCCATTTGTTGAAGCCTTAGAAAAAATGCCAAGCTATGTAAATTTTATGAAGGATATTCTCAACAGGAAAAAGAAGTTTGAAGATAATGAGACTGTTGTACTTAGTGAGGAGTGTAGTGCTATAATTCAGAAAAAGCTTCTTCAAAAGCTTAAAGATCCTGGTAGCTTTATAATTCCATGTGTAATATGAGATAGATTTTATAAAAAGCTTTATGTGATTTAGGTGCAAGCATTAACCTTATGCCATTATCAATATCCAACAGAGTAGGATGAAGAGAAATAACCCTACTACTGTAACTCTGCAGTTAGCAGATTGTTCGATAACATACCCTAAAGAAGTTATAGAAGATGTCCTAGTAAAAGTGGATCACTTTATCTTTCCTATTGATTGTATGCTAGATATGGAGGAAGATAAAGAGATAACTATCATTTTGGGGAGACCTTTCCTAACCATAGTGGAGGAAGATAAAGAGATACCTATCATTTTGGGGAGACCTTTCCTAGCCACAGGAAGAGCAGTGATAGATGTGCAGGAAGGAGAATTAACAATGCACATCAGTGATCAAACTATTACTTTCAATATTTCAAGATCAATGAAATATCCTGCAAAAGGTAATGAAGATGAATGTTATAGGATGGATGTTATAAGATATCTAAGTGAATGCCATTTCAAAACAGCTTATGAAGAAAAATCTGAAGAAAAAGATTTGGAACACAAGCAAGAAGAGGAATTAAATCAATGTGAAGAACTTTTTAAGGATGATCAAACTATGTTGGAGAAAGTTTTGAAATTTTTAACATAATAGACAAATGATAAAAAATTTCTGTCCATCAATTGAAAAACCTCCAGAACTTGAGTTGAAGTTACTTCCTAAACATTTAAAATATGTCATTTTAGGAGATTCCTCTACTTTACCATTTATAATTTCCTCAAAATTAACGATGGAAGAAGAAGAAAGGTTGATGAAAATTTTGAAAAAGTTGAAGAAAGCCTTTGGATGGATAATTGCTGATATTAACGGAATCAGTCCTTCAATTTGTATGCATATATATCATATGGAAGAGAACTGCAAACCTAGTGCTGATCCTCAAAGGTGACTGAATCCTGTTATGAAAGAAGTTGTTAAGAAAGAAATTTTTAAAGTTGTTAGATGCTAGAATTATCTACCCTATTTCAGATAGTGCATGTGTTAGTCTAATTCAATGCACTCCTAAAAAAGGAGGAGAAATTGTAACTACGAATGAATCCAATGAATTAATACCTATCAAAAAAGTTACAAAGTGGTGAATCTATTGATTATAGAAAATTAAATCTTGCCACTAGGAAAGATCATTTTCCACTACCCTTTCTAGATTTTATAGAAAATTAAATCTTGCCACTAGGAAAGATCATTTTCCATTACCCTTTCTAGATCAAAAATAGAAAATTAAATCTTGCCACTAGGAAATATCATTTTTCATTACCCTTTCTAGATCAAATGCTGAATATACTAGCTGGGCATAAATACTTTTGTTTTCTACATGGATGTATTGGTCATCACCAAATACAAATATCTCCTGAGGATCACGTGAAAAAAACTTTTACCAGTACTTATGATACTTTTTCTTTTAGAATGATGCCCTGGTTTATGTAATGCCCCTACTACATTTCAAAGATGTATGATGACAATTTTTTTGTGATTTAATTAAAAATGGGATTTAAGTATTCATGGATGATTTTTTAATGTTTGGAAATTCATTTGACTCATGTTTATAATATTTATCTAAAGTTCTTAAGAACTATGAAGAAACAAATTTGGTCCTTAATTAAGAAAAATATCAATTTATGGTAGCAAGAGGAATTGTATTAGGTCATCAAATATCAGAAAATGATATGGAAGTAGATCCTGCTGAAATTCAAGTGATCACTAGTTTACCTTATCCAACAAATGTAAGGGAAATTAAGAGTTTTTTAGGACATGTTGGATTCTATAGCTGATATATTAAAGACTTTGTAAAGATTGCTAAGCCTTTATGCCATTTACTGGAGAAACATGCAATTTTCAATTTTGATGAACAATGCCTAAAAGCTTTTAATTTATTAAAAGAAAAATTAATGACTGCACCAATTATAGTTTCACCAAATTAGGGAAAGCCTTTTGAATTGATGTGTGATGCTAGTGATTATGTTATAGGAGTTATTTTAGGATAAAGATATGATAAAATTTTCAAAGTAATTTATTATGCTAGTAAAACTCTTAATGAAACTCAAATCAATTATACAACAACTGAAAAAGAATATTATTGTTCCTATTTGGCACGACACAATATGCATATTTCCACAATAGAATTCCTATACTTATTACTAATTAATGATAAGGAGAAAGATATTTTTCATAGTTTGTTCTTTTCTTCTAGAAAAACTCAAGTTATCTTTTTAAGTTTGTTCTATTTTAGCCAAAATAATAAAAATTCCAAAAATATTTAAACTTTCTCTAATGCAAAAACTTCTTTAGTTTAAATAATTGTCTTTTAGAAATAGAAAGTTTTCCAAAAGGTGCATATTGCATACCTTCCTTGTGGATTCGAAATTCAGGTCTTAATCAAAAAGTCCTATATTACTTGATAACGATACGTATACTAGCGTAGTATCCCAATATAAATAAATTAAAAGTTAAATTCTTAATTTTCTTTAGGATCAAGTTTTTGATTTTGCTACAAAATAAGGAAACATAAGTGAAAAAATATAATCAAAAGTATTGTTATACTGTTGCATATAAGCAATTTTGGGATCAGACACCCACTCATATAACTATTAAATGAAATGCCTAGTAACTATCAAGTTTCTCTCATTTTTTAGATAATTAAAATGTAAAGGTTCACTGAGCAATGGGTTAATTTTAATTTAACATTGGGATAATTAATAGAACAACATAAAAATTTTAAAATGAACTCAAATCATTTCAAGGTATTTTGAAAGTTGTTCCGGGTCATCCCCCGAACACTTTGGAATCTCTTGGATATTTTGAAGGACAAATTGAACTTGTTATATTATGTCATAGAAAACCATCCACTAAGATCTTTCGGGATTCACTGAGTCATGGTTTCAGAGTTTTGAAACTACAACTTCATCTAATCTTGCAATTTATTTAATTTTTTGCAAAAACTCTATACCTTTTGCAAGAGCTAATCTTTCAGTAAGAATGCCGACAAGGTGAAAACTACACTTTTATATTGTTATTTAATTTCTACCATTTCTTGTAATTTTTCCTTGCAAAATATTATAACTTCTTGGTTGTGCACTTTAATTGCAATAATAAAAACCATTTTCAAAAATTAATCAACATTTTTAAAAATCTAAAACAAATTTTTTTATAGATAACCATAAATCCTTTAAAATGTTACTAAACTTATAATATCCTTTTGAATTTATGGGAGTCTCTCAGAGGTGGTAACCCACAGTTGCTAATGAAATCTCGCTAGTTTAAATAAGTGTAACAACTTTTTTAAGCTAAGTAATTCAAAAAAAAATAGTGATACCGCAACGAGGGAACTGTGAGATCCAAACCGATGTTACTTTAATCAACATTAATCCCACCTTCCCATGATTGAATTTAAAATTGTCATTTAAATCTTTAAACATTAGACTTTAGGGCTGATACTTCATCAAGGAGCTTGGAGCTAACTCTAAGGGGAGCAATCTACAACAGCACGAGGATATACACCAACACATCTTTCCTTATAATTAAATAACAAGCCACAGGATTTCAAGGTTGTTTGCCTCGTCTGACATAATTCCTTGAGTCATCTTTAGGCATTTGTATAGCTCTCCTATACAATTTAAGCCCTAACTCATTTTACGATTCAAAGGTTATTGTTTGTCACGACCTAAATCCTTATATCTTTTAATTTGTTTATGTGGTTCTCTCGCATAAATGTAAGCCCTAATTAATAAAATTTATAGGATGTAACATTTAAATAATTCTTCTCTCAGAAACTAAAGCCAAACCATCAATTTACTTAGGAATTCACTGAGTTTCTCCTCAGGATCCATGACATCCCCTAGTTCTTCTTCCTTTGGATTTCATAATAATGTTCCAAATTTGAGCCTTTCCCATTTAACACTCCTTAGTCTGATCTTTGAAATCTCTTACCCCTTAAAAATTTTTTAAGACAATATTTTTAGGCCTAAATCGAGAGTTTTCCTGGGTGACTTTGGTTATCTAAGATGTAATGAACTATAGGGGCTTGCCCTTATAGGAAGGTTTAAAAAACCAGCTTAACAAAAAAACATATTTAATTTTTTTATATTAAACTGGGAAACTTATCGGTTAAAATAAAAAATGGTTTTTTGTAAACTTAAACGGATGTCATAAATTTTTTAGTGTATTTAATCGAGCCATACCAGTGAGTAGTTGACCAAAGGAAAATATGTTAAGATTTTCATACCTATTTTACACTGATTTTGATGATATTGCACTTTAACAAATGATATTTTTGATGATTTATTGCAGGTATAATGAATTATGGTCATTGGAGCAAAAAGAACTAAAAAAGATGCAATTTGGAGCAAAGACGAGCAAGAAATGAAATTTTTCCCTGTCACCTTTCGATGCTTAATCTCTTTATNGTTTGGGGGATTTTGACCAAAGGAAAATATGTTGAGATTTTCATACCTATTTTACATTGTTTTTTATGATATCACACTTTAAAGAAGGGAATTTTTGCTGTTTTGTTGTATGTATGATGAATTATGGTCATTGGAGTAAAAAGATGCAAAAACAGTGCAATTTGGAGCAAAAACGAGCAAGAAATTAAATTTTGCCTTATCACCTTTTGACAAGTCATTCGATGCTTAATCTCTTTAACACTTCTTGCATATTTTTGAATGAGATTACACTTTAAGGAAAGGTTATTTTCATGCTTATTTTGTAGGGCTATCTTTTTGGAACACAACTCAACTGAAATTGAATGAAACGGAGCTAAAACGGAGCCAAATGAGCGGAACGGTGGAGCTGCGCAGTCTGCCCACCGACNCTATCTGTTAGGAACACAACGCAACTGAAATGGGGCGAAACGGAGCTAAAACGGAGCCAAACGGAGCAAAACGGTGGAACTGGGCAGTTTGCTTGCCGATGGCGCCCAAAATGGCGTCGACGATGAGATTTATCCGAGAAGACCAAAAAATGATAGAAAAGCTAGCCGACGGCGCCTTCGAGCCCGCCGACGGCTCCTGGGACGGTTATGGGCTGAAATTCAACGTATTTGGATGCTTTTTGAAAGGACTCTTGTGGAAACTCTTCAAACTTCATTCCTACACTTTAAAAGAATGAATTTAGGTTAGAAAAAGGTTTTGTGTGAGAGGAATGTTAGGAAAAGTGTACTACACTTTAAAAGAACGAATTTAGGTTAGAAAAAGTGGGTTTTTTGTGAGAGGAATGTTAGGAAAAGTGTGGAGAATATTTAGGTTTTTTAAAATAGGAGTATAAATGTAGTTTTGTACCAGAGATTGAGGAGATTTTGAGAGAATTTGTAAGGAGATGTTCTAGCATTGCATGGATCGGCGGGAGACTTTATGGTAGAGATTTTCGTGAGAGGAATGTTAGGAAAGGTGTGGAGAAAGTTTAGGGTTTTTAGAATAGGAGTAGAAATTTAGATTTCTACCCTTTTGGAGAGATTGGAGAGGAATTTTGAGAGATTTTGTAAGGAGATGTTCTAGCATTGCATGGATCGGTGGGAGACTTTGTGGGAGAGATTTTCTTGTTTCTTTCAAAGGGAAAAAACTAAGTATTGTGTTCTTCATTATCTTATTGTTTTGTAAACACTTATCTAGTGGATTTGCATTGATGAAATGAAGTTTTTCATTGTGTTCTCTTCGTGCTTTGTGATGTGTTTCTCTTACACTCTCTTCTTGCNGGTCATAGCATTCACATAGTGGTTTATCCAATCATACATTGTTTCATATTCATTTTTCTTTGTATCTTCTAGAGATATCTCGGGTTGAGGTCTCTTCTGTCTTATCATCATTCTCTTGTCTTCAGAACTGTCTTCATCACCAACATTGATGGTTGGCTTAGTCTGTTCAACAATTAAATTGATCATTCTTCGTTCATCTCCCAGGCCTCGACCTTGGGTGCGCGAACTAAAAGAACCTTCACCAACTCGTTGTAAGGGAGTGGTGGAAGATCGCTGAAGCGGAGTTGAATGGCCTCCTCTTTGTAATTCGTCTGAATTTTAATCTTTGTTTGTGATAATTTAATAATAGATGACAATCCTCTTTGGAGGCACGTAGTAGGAAGCATCTTCGTGGATACCAACTTCATGCACTGAAAATTATTATAGATCTGCTTTGATGCAATTTACTTAACCATCTTTGTAGTATTTGATGCACTAGTGTAGAGATGATGGAACCATATTGTGTTCATGAATCCATGATCGACCCAGTAGAGATTAAAAAAAGGTCTCGACGTTGATGATATGAAATTTAGTGGTTGTCACGAGTTCTTCAAGCATCATAAGTAATGTAATTGATCCAAGGGCTCTTTCTCCCTTTTGGTTGAATCCTCTTAACATCATTTTATTGGTCGTAAGCTCTTGAGCTTCAAAATCCAAACAGGCCAATGTTTGTAGGCTCATCAAGTTGAGAGATGCTTCAGGATCTACTAAAACTCTGGACAACACAAATCTGTCGATGTTGATGGAGATGTAGAGTGGATGATTGTGGTAAGCAGTACCGAGCAACAAGTCCTCATCTGTGAAGGTTACCCCAGGATTTTATTTCAACGAACAAACTTTATCTGAGGATGTGCTGGCCAACTGAGCTAAGCAAATTTTTGGGCCAAGAAAAGCAGCAATCATATACTCTCTCATCGCCTTTGATAGGATCAGAGCGTCATAGATGCTTAATCGGCCTAGCAACTTCCTAAGATGAGCTAGCATGTTGTAGTCTATTTTGTATGATCCTCCAATTTTGTCTTGATCATGTAGTTCTTCCACTAGTGGAGGTGGGGGTATCTCCTCTCGAGTCATTATCTGCTTTCCTTTGTCTGTTGGAGCTGTTCTTAGTGGTAACACTTTTCCCCTCCTTAAGCTAACTTCTGTGATTTCTTCTTCTTGAGATATCATTATTGAATCTTCTGGTGTCTCCTCTTTGTCAGAAAAATCTAGGTTGATGGTAAGCGGTGTACCATGGTGCTGGAGAATTAGCTCCTCGCTCTCGGTGTTGTCGCAATAGACATCATTGATGTCTTCTTCGGACTTGACAATGAGTTCATCAGAGTTGAGTATGATTTGAGGATCATTTTGGGGATCAAGATTTAAATTAGATTGGTCGTAATCAGTTACATTATCACTAGAAACAGTTAAAACGTAGCCGAAATCATAATCATTATATTCATAAGACCCCGGAGGGATAAAAAGATAATCGTACAAAGTTAAGGGTTCGAGGATTTTCTTCCCCGAATCCGAGATAGCTAATCTAGAAAAGGTGGCCTCTATCCTACCCCCCGTGCTATCAATCTTTGTAGTGACACTTTTCTTCTTCTTCTTTATCCTTAATGATGATGGCTCTCTTGACGAACCCTTCATCTCAGGCTTAGTATGCTGCAGACTCTGAATGGAGGCTTGTCTTGATGCAGACTCGATCTTGTTCAGTATTTTCTTGGATGATCTGCTCCATACCTCATTCGCATCCTCCTTTGGTATTTGTAGAAGATTGTTTCGATGAATCCTGTATTTGATCAATGACTCTCTTGAGCTCCACCCAAGTTGTACTCCATCCATCTGTTCCAGTATACAGATCAATTGGGGAGATTGGCTTGGCTGAAATCATATTTATGGAACCTTTTTCAGGTTCTCTTAAATATTCTTTCGGGATTGTTATGTTCTCTTCTTTAAGGTTCCTCTCGAGCTAGTCTTTAAGTATTTTTCTATATTGTGCCCAAGCAACCGGTGGTATGGGCAATAATTTGGTTCATTCTTTCTATCCACCTCTTTGGGCTTCTTCAGGTCTGGTGGTCTGAACTCCAGCTTCTTCATCAGACTTCTGAATATTTTAGGTATAGCTTCATCTTTGAAAGAATGCACTATTTTACGTCGTTCTAACAGTTACGTTTTCTTATCCCTTGTTCGAGGTGATCCTTCTTGAGGCAATCACTGGTTGGATTGACTACTCTATTTTTGAGCATATTGTGACAAAGACTAGCGAGGATCTTTTGCATATATCTTCATCAGCTATTTTTATTTGTCTACAGTCACTACTACTCCTGATTTCTTTTTGAACACTCTGGTCACCTTAGCCTCATGGGACTTCATGTGCTTGATTTCCTCTTGAGACTGATGGCTTTACTGAGTAGTTTCTTGAAGGATTTGATGGTGAGTCCCTTGAGCATGAAAGCTACTGGCTCATGAATGTTCTTGAGTAGAAATTCAATCGCATGATGTACCTGTAATTGAGGTTCACATTTCATGCTAAGGTTTCTCCACCACAAAATAAAGTCCACCAAAGTTTTGCTAGGCTTTTATTTTTCCATCATGAGCTCTCCAATAGACACATGATGTTGTGCCTCGACAAATCTTTTCACAAATAGTTGTTCCAACTTAGAAAATATTTTAACTGACCCGTTGGGCATGTCAGCGTACCATTCAAAATTAATTCCTAACAAGCTACTGACGAACTACTGGAAGAGTAGAGCTTCACTGTTTCTTGTGTTGCCACAGCTGGCTCGGAAATATGCTATTTGTTGTCTGGGATTCCTAATCCCATCAAATATCTTGGAGTTTGGGGCCACAAAACCCTTGGGGAAAGGCACGACATCAAATTCCTCCTGGTAAGGTCTACCCTTTAGAACAAATGCCCCACCCTTAGATTGGGTTAAGGCGTCCCACACTTGTTCAACCATTTTCTTGAACTCTTTCTCTGACATAGCACCTGATGGAAAATGTCTTCTATGTTGCTCGTCTCTGTTAGCTGAAGCAACCTCTCCTCTTTCATCTGTGATGTGTATGATTTTTGGCTGATTGATCTCTAGAGAAGCCAATTGCGGTGCTTGTGATTGCCCTTGAATATTGGCCATCACGGTCATGGATGTGGTCATTTCTCCTACTCTTTCTCCAATAGACTAACTTGCTCATCCCTTAAGAGGATAGCCCTATGCAGCTCATCTATGACATTCTCTTTGGTGTGAGGTTGAGCCTCACGCACAGATGTGGCAGCTCTGGTTTCAATTACATTGACATCCATGAAATCTTCCTCCAAGTAATCATTGTATTCAAAATTTTCATCGTCGCTATCGACGGAAACTCCGTGTACTTGAGCTAACTCAAAAATCTCGATCCTGAGTTTCTCAACTTTCTCTTCAATTATTGATTCCTTGATTGTTTTAAGATCTGGAGGACCCTAATGGATATCCTCTACTTGTTCCTCCATCTTGATGGCTATTGTTGCGATGATGTCAGATATTTCAGACCTTGGATTCATTCTATATCCTTGTCGCGCGGGCTCACTGCACTGTATCGGTGCAGCGATCATGGGTACCCATACTTTTTTCTTTTTTGATGATGATGTCTTAAGACTGAGTGTCTTAGTAAAAACATTAGTATGTTGAGGGAAGGTATACTCCCTATGGTGTAGACCTGCTACAGTGTCGGGTAATCATCTTGTCTTTGCCTTTGGGATTGTAAGAATATCTCCATAATGGGTGACGTGTAAGATTTTTGGACCCAGTCTTGAGTAAACCGACTGTTGGCCTGCGGTCCTCGTGGCGGTATAATCAATAGTACTCACTACAGTATCAACTCTGTTCCCTAAGTGGAACCAAACGGGGATGCGAGTAGGGGGCACTCCAGTTATCTTGTGGGACTGTCTAGCGGACTTGACGCCCTTCAAAATTTCCTTCTTCATGCGAGGGGAAATTGCATGTCCCACACGTTTAAGTAACTTGCTAACTGAACATCCTTCTTTGGTAGCTAGCCTTTTGAAAACTACACTAACTCGGGTGATAGGAGTGAACATCTTTCTCTCCTCACCATGTCTATGAAGTGGTGGAAATGCAACAGCGATTCTCTGGATACTCTCATATCCATCGGTATCCGTCAGAGGATGGAATCTACTCCATCGTAGGAGTGGATAAATTTCTTGTAATCCTTCTACATCTTGATGAGGCTCCTCCTCAACGGGTGTTTCCGTGGGAGGCTGGGCTTTGATGGCCCTCCTAACCTTTCTGCTATGGTTCCTTTTTTGGGTTCGTGTCAGTGGTACCGTCCTTGAGCTTAAATCTGATTTCAAACACTGGTGATGGGACATTTAATCCCTCAGTCAGATCCTCAATAATCATTACTTCTTTCCCCTTAGCAGCAATGGGGATAGCAGGTTTAGCGGGTACCGTGATGGCAGTAGTTTTAAACTTTTTGCAGGCAGGGAAGTCTTGAAGGCAGTTTAGGAGAACTCTGGTGATGGTTCATGTATTTGTGGTTCTACGATCTTCATTAACAAAACCAAGGCTTTCCCGAGGATGACCTTGAGGTGTTTAAATCGGGCTCCAAATTTGATGGTATGAGCGAGATCACGGGCTTCGTGGCTTGTTGGCAGGTTGCAGGAAAAGGTCAACGTTGGGTAGGTGACCAAAGGAAAATATATTAAGATTTTCATACCTATTTTATACTGATTTTGATGATATTTCACTTTAAAAAAGGGTATTTTTTTATGTTTTGTTGCATATATGATGAATTATGGTCGTTGGAGCAAAAAGGCGCAAAAATGGTGCAATTTGGAGCAAAAACGAGCAATAAATAATATTTTGCCATGTCACCTTTTGATAAGTCTTTGGATGCTTAAACTATTTTGCACTTCTTGCATAATTTTGAATGAGATTACACTTTAAAAAAAGGTTATTTTCATACTTATTTTGTAGGGCTATCTGTTAGGAACGCAACGCAACTGAAATGGGGCGAAACAGAGCTAAAACGGAGCCAAACGGAGTGAAACGGTGAAGCTGCGCAATCTTAAAGCCAACGGCGCCAAAACGGCGCCGACGGTGAGATTTACCCAAGAAGGCCAAAAAATGACAGAAAAGCTGACCGACAGTGCCTTCGAGCCCGTCGACAGCTCCCAAAACGACCATGGATCGACTTTTGGCGGTTATGGGCTGAAATTCAATGTATTTGGAGGCTTTTTTGAAGGCTGCTTGTGGAAACTCTTCAAGCTTCATCCCTACACTTTAAAAGAAGGAATCTAGGTTAGAAAAAGAGGGATTTTTGCGAGGGAAATGTTAGGAAATGTGTGGAGAAAGTTTAGGGTTTTTAGAATAGGAGTAGAAATGTAGTTTTCTACCCTTTTGGAGAGATTGGACAGGAGATTTCGAGAGAATTTGTAAGGAGATGTTCTACTATTGCATGGATCAGCAGCAGAAATTGTGGGAGAGATTTTCTTCTTTTTTTCAAAGGGAAAAAACTAAGTATTATGTTATTCATTATCTTTTGATTTCTGTAAACACTTATCTAGTGGATTCACTTTGGTTAAATGAAGTTTTCGTTGTGTTTTCTTCGTGTTTTGTGATGGGCTTCTCTTACTCTCTTCTTATTTGGAAATAATGGCATGAGAAGATTATGCCATTGTTTTCATTTTACTTTTCTTTTGTAATGAGTAGAATTCATCTTTAGAATTTTGTGATGCATGTTAGAAGCGGATTTAATTATCAATGTGATGGTTTTTAATTGAAGTTTATTTACATTACAATAAAGGCCTGTTGTAGTGTTAAAATTCATTGTAATTTCATTAAGACCCGAGAGGGCTATGTAATTCTCAACAAAGTAGAACCACATTCAGATTTCATGGATGGTTAAGTTCATGGGAGTTGAATACAAATAAATAGGGAAATATACTTTGAAAGGCGTAGAATTGGAGATTTTAGGGTGACAGAATAAAATCCCCAATTTGGTCCTATTATTTGAGTACTGAAGCGGAGATGTTAGCCCTCAAGCAAGGGGAACGTGGAAGCTCCGAAGTGAGAGTCAGTATCCTCCCAACCTAGCCACGGATTTAGTAAACAAGCATAGGATTAGTCAATGTTCTTTATGCCTGGACCAAAGGGTAACGAATGTGATTGCTCTTATTTGGCACATACAATTTTTAATGCATCTCATTCTTTTATTTTATCTACAATTCATTACATAAGAATAGTAGTTTTAATATCTCAAAATTCTCCAAACCAATTCCTCCAAAAAGGGTTATCTTTAGAATATATGTTTGCATTTAGTTACAGTTATAATCTTTACATTTAACACTTGCATTTAGGAGTAGTTGCTAGATAAAACATCATTTCAATTGACATTCCAAACTAAGGATTAATGGTAGCAGACTAGGATTTGACTAAGCTCCTCTTTTACCTCGCACTGTGGGATCGATAAACGGGACTCCACTAGAGCCCTGTATTACTTGAGCGATACGTATACTTGCGTTTGAAATTGTAACTTTACAAAATCATTATAAATATATAAATCTTGGTTCATAAATTTAAGCATATATAAAGTCGCTGTCAAGTTTTTGGTGTTGTTATCGAGGAAGCTTCGGTAAGAACTTTAGGAGAATTTTAGCTGAAGTAATTAGGCTTGAACTTGGAAAATTGTAGTGTCGTAAAAACTATTTTGGGTGACAAGTGTTTTTATATGAAAAAATGTTAAAAAAAAACTTTTTGTGCGAAAAATAAGGTATTCGTGAAAATATTTTGTTGTGTTGAATATATTTCATCTGTTATTTGTTTAATTGTTAATGTATTATTTCTTGTGTTGCGTATGTTAAACAAAAGATTTAAAGGACTTGTGCCTTATGATCCCAGCTTAAAAAGAATAAAAAAAAATATAAATACAAAGAGGACTCAAAAAACTAGAAATGGAAATGGAAAACTCTCAAGATAATAACTTGGAAAATCATCATACTTCATCGAGGGATTACGTAAATCCTACGACAAATGAAATTCACTCAAGTATACAAAACCCTGTCGTAGAAGCTGACTCATTTGAAGTAAATCCTGAGATTATCCAACTGGAGCAGAATAATCAGTTTGGGGGAACTCCTTTGGAGGATCCCTATTTACACTTATCAAATTTTATAGAACTTTGTGCTATATTTCGTTATAACGGTATGTCAGATGACGCTGTCAGACTAAGGCTTTTTCCTTTCTCACTAAGGGATAAGGCTAAAATGTGGCTACACTCATTAGCACCTGGCTCTATTAAAAATTGGGAGGAGTTAACTCATAAATTCCTAACTAAGTATTTTCCACCTTCAAGGACTATTAAACTTTGAAAAGATATTATCTCATTTTGTCAGTGTGAAGGGGAATCAATATACGAAGTCTGGGAAAGATTCAAGGAACTCCTAAGAAAGTGTCCACATCATGCTCTGCCTGATTGGTTAATCATTCACACTTTTTATAATGGGTTAGTAGAATCCCTTAGGTTTATAATTGATGTTGCCGCTGGTGAATCATTAATGTCAAAATCATTTGATGAAGCATTTGCATTAATTGAATAAATGGCTACAAATTAATTTCAATGGCCCTCTACAAGGGTAAATCCTAAAAAGGTAGCCAGTGTTTATGATACAAATGAGATTTCAATTCTTGCATCTCAAGTTGCTGCAATATCAAAAAAGTTGGACCAATTTGGAATGAACCAAACTCAATTTACTCCAGTAAGTGAGGAAAGTTCATTAGGGCATATGATTGATTCTAACTTATCATATGAAACTTTAAATACCATAAACAACCCATATTCTAACTTTTACAACCCAGGTTGGGAGAGCCATCCTAATTTTAACTGGAATCATACTACTGACGGTGGAAATCAAAAAAGGAAAAATAATCATGAAAATCCTAATGGAAATTGGAATAATAAGGGGAGCACAAACTACAGACCTTCATATCCACCAAACTCTAACAATGATAAAAAATTTGAGGATAAGAAGATGTCTATGGAAGAAGTGGTACTGCAAATGAAAAACTAGTTGTAAAGTAAAAATGCTGCGATTAAAAATATAGAGAATCAACTGGGACAAATTGCTAATTCAGTTAGCAATAGACCCTAAGGAACACTTCCTAGCAACATTGAGATCAACTCTAAAGAGAACACTAATGAACAAGTAAAAGTTGTCCAATTAAAAAGTGGAAGAGAGATAGAGGATGTGAGTAGAAAAGTGAAAGATATTGTGAGAGAGACAAAGGAAACTAAAAGATCTGAAGAACATGTTTCTAAGGATATGGAAAAATTGATATCTCCAACTAAAATCAATTTGAAAAGACCACCACCTCCATTTCCTAAAAAACTCNATAAGAAGATGTCTATGGAAGAAGTGGTATTACAAATGGGAAACCAGTTGCAAAGTCAAAATGTTGTGATTAGAAACATAGAGAATCAACTGGTACAAATTGTTAATTGACCTAGCAATAGACCCCAAGGAACACTTCCTAGTAACATTGAGATCAACCCTAAAGAGAACACTAATGAACAAGTAGAAGTTGTCTAATTAAAAAGTGGAAGAGAGATAGAGGATGTGGTTAGAAAAGAGAAAAATGATGTGAGAGAAACAAAGGAAATCAAAAGACTTGAAGAACATGTTTCTAAGGATCTGGAAAAATTAATATCTCCAACTAAAATCAATTTGGAAAGACCACCACCTCCATTTCCTCAAAGACTTAGACAACATGAGTTGGATAAAAAATTTTCAAAGTTCATGGACGTACTTAAGAAGTTAACGATAAATATTCCTTTCGCTGAAGCTTTGAAACAGATGCCAAGTTATGCAAAATTTATGAAGGAGATATTAAACAAGAAAAGGAAATTTGGGGATTACGAGACAATTGCACTAAATGAGGAGTGCAGTGCTATACTTCATAAAAATCTTCCTTTATAACTTAAAGATCATTGTAGCTTTACAATTCCTTGTGTAATTGGAAAAAAAATTATGTGGAAAAGTTTTATTTGATTTAGGATCGAACATTAATGTGATGCCTCTATCTATATTTAGAAGATTAGGTTTAACCGATATTTCTCCCACTACTGTAACCCTTCTGTTAGTTGATCGATCTATCATTTATCCAAAAGGGATTATAGATAATGTGCTTATTAAAGTGGATAAATTTATCTTTCCTATAAATTTTATTGTATTATTTATGAAGGAAGATAAAGAATATCCTATTATTTTGGGGAGACCTTTTCTTATTACTGGACATAGCTATGATAAGATGTGCAAAAAGGAAAGTTAACTATGAATATTAATGACCATGAAACCACTTTTGATTTTTTAAAGGCCATGAAATATCCAGCTGAGAGAAATGATGATGACTGTTTTTGGATGGATGAAATTGATTATCTAAGTAAAAACTATTTCCATAAAATTTTTGAGAGCAAGTTAACTGATGAGATCGAAATGGGCTTTCATGATGAGTCTAAAATGTTGTTTAAAGAAGACTATATGTATGCTCAGGAGAGGTGTAAAAGATGGACGTTACCAAAAATAGTAAACCTTTAATTCCATCTGTTGAAAAATCTCATGACCTTAAAATAAACTTACCTCATACAATTTTAAAGCCTACTTATTTGATGAATTCATATACACCACCAGCCTCTATATCTTTATATTCGACTCAATCAAAAGATGAACTTGAATTGAATGATGAAATTAGTAAAAGAGCTCCTATGAAAGAGTTATTCAAAGTCACTGAATGGCATATTCCGTAGTATACAAAGAAAATGAATAAGATTCTGACGTTGGGGCAGATTATTAATGCAATTAACAATTACCCCCCAGAGTTTTTACCTAGTGACTCAGATAAATCCTAAAGAAATGAATTATGAGCAATTTAAAATTATTGAACTAATATTTAGAAGAGAATTCGAGGATTTGTTTCAAAAGAACTTTGAGTTGAGAGATAAGGATAAGGAAATTAAAAGATCAATGGAAGAAATTCTTGAAGAATTGGAGGATAATTTGAAACAGAAGAGTAACATAAAAGAATTTGATCCAGAATTTGAATTATCTAGAGAGAATCTCCCAAAATTTGGGAGATCATGAAGTATCATATAAAGATCCATTTCTTATAAATTTCAAGGATGTTATTAATATGGAAATTGAGAAAATTACTAGAAGAATATTGGATCTAGAAAAAAGTTTGAGGAACAAGTGATAGAATCAATATGAAAAGGAAGAGTTGAAAGAAAAATTTAAATTCGAGGACTTTGTAGGAATCCATGGATCTGGAAAAAATTGGGCTATTGATCAAGGATTACTTAATTGAAATTTTGATCTAGGTGGAATCATTTGTTGGGCTAACGACGTTAAATCAAGCACTTTATGGGAGGCAACCCATAGTTATCTGTGTGGTATGATTTAGTATGCTTAGGAGTCATGATTGTTAGTGTTGTATTGTGTTTGCTTTAGTGTGGATTGATCAATTTGCTTGATGTTTGGTAGATGTTTGGATTGTTAGTGTTTTGATTTGCTTTTTATGTGTCATGAGGGAGATGATTCATTAAATTCTTAATATGGTTAGACTTGTATGTTCTCTTGTAGTAGTTGGATTGACGAGTCCACTACAACTCGGGTCTCTCCCAAACTTGAGTTTTATAAGAGACATTATGAATTTTAACAGTGATAGTTCCATCTTATATTTGTTACTTCCTTTCTTAGAATTTTTTTTCATTTGATAGGAGTCGTGAACCTATTTGATGAGTAACTTATAGATGATTTTACACTGTACTTATAACTGCTAGAGGTGCTTAATTATTGGGATATGGTGATGTTTGGTGTTGGTGCTCGAGAACCTATAGATCAATGATAATCTTATCTTGGGGATTAGAATTTATAAAATTAGTTACAAGCACCCAATATATTTGTGTAGTAATTTCGTTAGAAAATTGGAAGTAAGTTAGTGAGATGCGATGAGATGGAGGAAGAATTGACCTCATTTATCTTGTTTGTGTGTTTGTGTTTGTGTTATAATTTATAAGAATTGAAGAACATTTTTATATTTCAATGCTGATACATGTTATGCTAGTTAGATTTGTAGTTATTTCAAAATTTCATTACCTAGCAAATTTTCTAATGATTTATAAGTGTGGAAAGCTCCTAATGTTACAGACCACGTGAAGTAGAAATTTTAAGAAGGACTGTAAAATTTCAGAATGATGAAAATGCCTAAAGTACTAAGGTAGGATTATATTTAGAATTTTTCTTTCTACATGTATCATTTTTGAAAAATTTAAGTTTGGGGGAGGGAAGAAAAAGATTAACTATTAGATGTTCTCAATTTAAGCATTTACAAAAATTATTAATATGATTTTATGTAGTGAATTTAATTCAGAGAACTATATTTTGTAGATATATAAATATTATGGTAGATTTAAAGGAATATTTTTGTAATGAAAATTAATTTTGTAGATTAAGATATTTAGTATAAGAGAATAAGACTATAGTTAACTATCTAAAGTAACAAAAACTATATTTTGAAGTATTAAGAATCTTGGAAATTCATTTGAGATGAAAAGATTGGGGCTCAATGATGTGAAAGCTATGAAATATTTATAAAGTAAAGGAATGCTTTGAGTTTCAAATTTAGGGAAAGAAAGGTAATGTTCAAAATCATTAAAGGCTATCCAGATATAGTAATCCTCACTTAGAAAAGGAAAAAGAAAGGATTGACAACAATCCCTGCAAAAGAAAAGAAAAAATATGTAGGATTGAAAGCAATCCAAATGCAAAAGAGAAAATAAAATAAAGAAAAAAATATAAAAGTGAGGAGAAGCTTGAGGAGATGCCTAATGCTTCACTGGACTTACCTAAAGAGAAAACCTAAATACTTTCCTGAACTTATATTTATGGATTAGCATCTCTTACTAGTAGTGCTCACATGAAGTTCCTATCATTTGAATATTCTAAGTGGCTTGATATTACAACATATAGTCATTCTTGAAATGAATAGAAAACTAGAACTCTTAAACTTGATGACTAAATAATCTTGTACCTACAGAGTTGATTTAATTACTTGAATTTTTTCTGAAAATCTCACTATGATATTCAATTTTTGAATTAAAACTTTATTACAATAGATCATAACTTTTATATAGTACTAAAATTACTTGCGGATAAGTAATAGTTAAGTTTGGGGGATTTTGACCAAAGTAAAATATGTTGAGATTTTCATACCTATTTTATACTGATTTTGATGATATTGCACTTTAAAGAAGGGTATTTTTTATGTTTTATTGCAGGTATGATGAATTATGGTCATTGGAGCAAAAAG
Source organism: Phalaenopsis hybrid cultivar (assembly GCA_002079205.1). Classification (NCBI taxonomy): domain Eukaryota; kingdom Viridiplantae; phylum Streptophyta; class Magnoliopsida; order Asparagales; family Orchidaceae; genus Phalaenopsis; species Phalaenopsis hybrid cultivar. Next base: position 307,666 of record JXCR01049176.1, on the reverse strand, counting down.
ATGCAAAAACGGTGCAATTTGGAGCAAAAACGAGAAAGAACTGATATTTTGCCCTGTCACCTTTCGATAAGTCTTTGGATGCTTAATCTATTTTACACTTCTTCCATATTTTTGAATGAGAATACACTTTGAAGGAAGGTTTTTTTCATGTTTATTTTGTAGGGCTATCTGTTAGGAACGCAACGCAACTGAAATGGGGCGAAACAGAGCTAAAACGGAGCAAAACGGAGTGAAACGGTGAAGCTGCGCAATCTGCCCGCCGACGGCGCCAAAAAGGAGCTGACGGTGAGATTTATCTGAAAATACCAAAAAATGACAGAAAAGCTTGCCGACAACGCCCTCGAGTCTGCCGACAGCGCCCGGGACGACTATGGACAAACTTTTGTCGGATATGGGCTGAAATTCAATGTATTTGGACGCTTTTTGGAAGGGTGCTTGTGGCAACTCTTCAAATTTCATCCCTACACTTTAAAAGAACGAATTTAGGTTAGAAAAAGAGGGATTTTTGTGAGTGGAATGTTAGGGAATGTGTGGAGAAATTTTAGGGTTTTTAGAATAGGAGTAGAAATGTAGATTTCTACCCTTTTGGAGAGATTGGAGAGGAGATTTTGAGAAAATTTGTAACGAGATGTTCTAGCATTATATGCATCGGCAGGAGACTTTGTGGGAGATTTTTTCTTCTTTCTTTCAAAGGGAAAAAGCTAAGTATTGTGTTCTTCATTATCTTTTGATTTTTTTAAACACTTATTTAGTGGATGCGCTTTAGTTAAATGAAGTTTCCGTTGTGTTTTCTTCGTGTTTTCTGATGGGCTTCTCTTACTCTTCCTTCTTGTTTGGAAATAATGGCATGAAAATGTGATGGGCTTCTCTTACTCTCTCTTCTTGTTTGGAAATAATGGTATGAGAAGATTATGCATTTGTGATGGGCTTCCCTTACTCTCTCTTCTTGTTTGGAAATAATGGTATGAGAAGATTATATTATTGTTTTCATTTTTAATTTTCTTTTGTAATAAGTAGAATTCAGGTTTAGGATTTTGTGATGCATGTTAGAAGCGGATTTAATTATCAATGTGATGGTTTTTACTTGCAATTTATTTACATTACAATAAAGGCCTGTTGTAGTGTTAAATGTTGTTGTAATTGCATTAAGACCCGAGAGGGTTGTGTAATTCTCAACAAAGTAGAACCACATTCAGATTTCATGGATGGTTAAGTTCATGGGATTTGAATGCAAATAAATAGGAAAATATACTTTGAATGGCGTAGAATTTGAGATTTTAGGGTGGCAGACTAAAATCCCCAATTTGGTCCTATTGTTTTAGTACTAAAGCAGAGATGTTAGCCCTTAGGCAAGGGGAATGTGGGAGCTCCGAAGTGAGAGCCGGTATCCTCCCAACCTAGCTACGGATTCAGTAAACGAGCATAGAATTAGTCAATGTTCTTTATGTCTGGACTAAAGGGTAAAGAATATGATTGCTCCTATTTGGCACATAAAATATTTAATGCATCTCATTCCTTTACATTATCCAATTCAATACATAAGAATAGTACTTTTTATATCTGAAAATTCTCCAAACCAATTCCTCCAAAAAGAGTTATCTTTAGAATTAATATTTGCATTTAGTTACAATTACTATTTTTACATTTAACAGTCGCATTTAGGAGTAGTTGCTAGATAAAACATCATTTTAATTGACATTCTAAACTAAGGAGTAATTGTAGCTGACTAGGAATTGACTAAGGACCTCTTTTACCTCGCTTCCCAGTGGGATCAGTAAACGGGACTCCGCTAGAGCCCTGTATTACTTGAGCGATACGTATACTTGCGTTTGAAATTGTGACTTTACAAAATCATTATAAATATATAAATTTGGGTTAATAAATTTAAGCATATATAAAGTCGTTGTCAGTAGGCCATTGTAGCAGGCTTGAAAACAGAAAGTTTTGGGGTTAGCTATATGGCCAAAAACCTTGTAATTTTTTAGTGCAAGCATTGAAAGTAGAGGTTGATCTGTAGACTGGGCGGGTCTTAGTCTATGGGTATTTTAAAATTTTGATTAAGAAAAATCAAGATGTTTAAAATTTAATTAATATAAAAAAAAATTTAAAGTGCGCACAACACAACAAGATTTGGTTTAATTTTCAAAATCGCAAATCCAATTCAGAAGTGAGATGTGAATTATTTTAGGACCCAGTGCAGGACCCATTTAGTGGCAGACAATATCCAAGTGGAACTAGTCGACCAACACACCTATTGGGGGCCCGACCCGACATGAAAATTTAAAGAGTCCTTAATGGCCTCTTGAACCCCTCTATTCAAAGATGGTTGAACAAATAGTCCTGAAGTCCAAGGGGTTAGTCGTACTTTCCCAAGACAGAAATGGGTAAAGTATGCCAACTGAAGAAGGGTAATTTAATCCAAGAGGGACATTGACACATTATCAATGTGTGAAGAAAATATTTCTTGATTTGTATGGAAAGAAAATCTTGTCCCCAACAGAGTCGCCAGAAGCTATCAGCGCTATTTTTGGTTGAAGAGTTGCCCGTAAAAAGCTATCGATCACCGAAATCAAAATCTCGTCGCCCACTTTCGAAGGACGTTTTAATTTACATATATATTTAGTTTTAGAAAAATATGAAATCAAACTGACCCCGTTTTTTTCATAGTTTTAAATGAAAGAGCACTATACCTCAAATCTTGTATATATCCCGAAGGATAAACACAACACTTGAGGATGAGGCTCGATCAAATAAACTAAGGGATATATGACATCCGTTTGGTCTGCAAAATCATTGTATTTGCCAAAAATTTCCCATATTTTGTTAAAGGATTAAATAATGTTTATATTAAGTTGGGTTCGAACATGCTTCCTATAAGGGCAAGTCCCTATAGTTAATTACATTTTAAATGACCGAAATCACCTAAGAAGACTCTTGATAAAAATAAAAAAATATTATCTTCTAGGACTTTCAAAAGTTAGGACTTTTTCCATGAGATCGGACAAAGACGTGTGCAAAGGGGATTGGTTCAAATTTAAAACATTTTGTTGTAGAGTCCAAAGGAGGAAGAACTAGGGGATGTCATGGATCTAGAGGAGAACCTCGGTGACTTCCCAAGCTATCCTAATATTTGGCTTTAGTTTTGAGGAGAAACATAGACGTGTTTCATTCTGCCAATTTTATTAGTTATGGCTTACATTCGTGTGAAACGATCACACAAATAGCCTGAAAGATGTGAGGATTTAGGTCATAATAAACGACGACCTCGGAATCCTAAGATGAGTTAGGACTTATATTATATAGTAAGGATGTACTAAGGCCTAAAGATAAGGTGAGGATTTACGTTTCATAAGCAAGCAGCCTCGAAGTCCTATGGCTTTATTGTTTATATCTAAAGAATGATGATTGGTTTAGCTGGGGATGACAGGTTTTGCTGTTGAAGATGGTCGTACTGCCCACCATGCTAGCTCCAAGCTCCTTGTCGCGACGAGTTTGAATTTTCTAATGTGTCAAGTTACGATGTCCAATAAGGTGGCCTTATGGTTGTAGTTATTTAAATTTTATTGGGGCATGTTAAAATTGATTAGAGCGATATCGTTTAGAATCCCATGGTTCCCTCATTCTGGATTTTCTATTAGATTCACTTAGTCCAAATGAATTTACTAAACTCAACTTAATGAGTTCCATAATTTCTTTTAGATCGTGGGAAGCCTCGTTAGCAACCGTACGTTACCTCCTCCGAGGAATTCCCGATCATCTGATAGAGACACATTAATTTAGTTGAAGTTATAGTTTTGTATGATGTTTGTGATTAAATTTTGAGTTATTTTATATTTTGAATGTTGTGGTGGTGAATTTTTTCTTGGTTAGTTTTAGTTTTAGTTTTGATTTTGGTTTTGTGGCTATCCTGATAGTTTTAGTTTTCATGCAGGATAACATTGTTGTTTAGCATGCAAGTTTATGTTTTGTTCATACATGTAGGTATAAAAGTATAGTATGAAAGTACAAGAAAAATAACGTTGAAAACTGTAAAAGAGTACATGGCGAGTCTTTTCGTTCCACCACCTGAAACTTAAAAGGCATGTTAAGGTAGTTTATATGAAACGGGGAAGTAAAATTTTGACTACCTACCTAACCCTAGATCATATCGTGGTGGGTCCTTATTTGTTTGATTAAGGATAATATTTGTCAAGCAAAACATATTAAGCTTAGTAGCTCTCTGAGGTATCCAACAGGTTAACAGAAAGAAGCAGGTCCATGCTTCCCTCTTATCACTTGGTGAAAAGCCTCGAGCTCATTTAAACTTATTATGTTGTTTAATAATTCATCCTATGAACACTGATGTATCAATAATCCTTAATTGTAAAATAATTATCATTTGTAATTTAATTTTAAATGTTATGTGAGCGAAGTCCCTTAAATAGGCAAGTTAGTGTTATTGGAACACTTAGCCAAATTTTGACTTAGGCTTGTAGTTTTTGAAAGATTTTCTAATTTTAATTGTGTTTGTTTTTCTAATCGTCATTTAGTCAGTCTTGATTTAACTTAGATTACAACTAAGCCCTCATAACCTAGGTGAGTGTCTTAATTAGTTTTGAAAAGGTTAAGCTTTAGGTTATAATGATTCATTATTTGAATTTTATTTTAAAATCAAATAGTGATATTAAATTGGTTAATTATTGACTTCAAAAGTCATAACCCTAAGTCCTAGGTTCATTTTATTTTAATAAATTTCCAAATGTTAATAATCTAGAAATTTATTAACTTATCTTTTTAATTAAGAAAGTGAGGTTGGTTTCTTTCAATTAACCCCTTATGTTTCAAACATCCAAATAAACTAATTAAGATCAGAGGTTGCCCATTTTCCTCCTTGAATTAAGCCTAAATGTTAATTAAGGCGAAACTTCCAAAATTACACATTTGCCCCTAAGCCTCTAACACTTCATAATTCATCAAATTTAATCCAAATGACTTTGAAATTTTTATCCTACCTCATTTATGGGTCAATTAAGACATCAGATGAGAAAATGTGATTTTTGAAATTTATCTTAATTAATATAATTATTTTAATTCAAAAATAGGATTTCTCAAAGAAAATTCCTAACTTGACAAAGGTAAATCCTAATCCCTTAAAATTTTTAGTGGCAGTAGACCTAGACCAGAGTAGCCTTTTGACTAAATTTCATAATTTTTTTGAATTTTATTTCAATTTTAAGAATTATTTTAATTTCTGGGGTATTTATTAAATATAAAAAATTTTAAAAGGGGAAAATTAAGTTTTGCATTTTTGAAAAATCTTCCAGAGGTTAGAGAACCCAGAGGAGAAATTTTTATATTTTTCTAAGTTTTATTTGATTTATTGTAATCATTTTAGTGAAAATCCATTTTTAGCCTTTAAAAATTATTTTTAAGCTTTAAAATTTAGTATCTTTATTTAGAAAATCAGGAAAAATATCTTAATTATTCCTAAGTACTTAAGAAGCAATTTAGAATATTTTCATGAATTTAATTATTTTTGTGATTTTTATGGATTTTTAATTATTTTAAATATTTAAAATTGGCTCAAAAATCAAGTTTTTATTTTAAATGCCATTTTATTTTTATAAAATACCCCTGATCACAGAAAACTCAAAAATTAAATTTTTGTAAATTTTTGAGTTATATTTTGATTTTGAAAAATCTTTTAAGTGTCAAAATGATATTTATCTTGAAAAAATAACTTAAGTTACCGAATGAACTCACAATACTTTGAAATTTTTATGGTGAGTTCGTTGGATCCTAAACAATAGTGGAAATAAAAAATTAAATCATTTAGATATTTATGCTACCCAAAATTAATTTTCTTTGTGTTTTAGGGTTGGTAAAGATAAAGTGTATTCTTAATGACTTAACTCATGAAATTATTTCTAAGGGGTCTTCTAGTCATAGTGAACCTTCCAAAATCTTCTTGAAATTTTCTGACCAACATGCTAATTATCATGATTATTTCATGTAAATAATAGACATAAACTTAAAAAATATGGATCTCTGTCTAGGGACCTCCTCTAACTTTAGAAAAATTAGAGGATGTTCCCTAAGACATAGGAAACAACATGCTAAAATTTCAAGCCGTGGTGATATTAGTACATGCATGGAGAATCAAAACATTCAAATCATTGTTTAGTTAATGAAAAATAAAATATGCATCAAATAGACTCCAAATCATTTTCACATTGTTTTCCTCTGTTTACTGGGTAAGAGGGTATTTTTACTTTATTTTTATGATTTTACTACATGAAGATATGTATTTTTAAAGCTAGGGCTATTTATTTAAATAATAAAATCCCTATTTTTTTATTTAAACGTGGGGCGCTAGCTGTATTCTCGGCAGCTCCGAAGGCACGCGAGGCGCACTCTGGTTGGACAACGCCATCTACGTAGCTGCTGACTCGGTCCGCGGTTCATATAAGGAAGCGCTATCTGGCTCGATCTCCTCTGTCCATCTGATATACGCTCCATCAAACGACTCCCCGTCATCGTCCTTGATAGAGTGATCCCATGACCGTCCACACTAAAACCTTAAGATCTCAGCCTAGACCCAACCAAATCACTTTGGGTTTGATCCTATTTACTCATTTAAGTGAGACGAACATATCCCTTTGGTAATCATATAATTAAATCAAGATTAATTAAATGGAGAATTAAAATAGGCTCGGGAGGAGGAGAGGTTCAATACCATGGCTCTGAGAAGGGAAGCTTTGATCAGAGAGTCTCGACACGTTCGTTGCGGTCCAAAGAAGCTAGGGATTAAGCCTCTTGCTATGGTGAAATGTCTAGACCCTAATTCGACCAAGGACGATTTCATGTGTTGATCAAAGTCTATAGTAGGGGCTCTATGGAAGGGGGATTTGATGGAGCTTTGGCTTCTTTCAATGTTGTGAAGGTGTGGGTGAGTTTAATTTGAGTTTAGTGGAGTGTAGAGATGTGTAGAGATTTGTCTTGTCCCCGGCAAGGTTTTGAGCTCAAGAATTGGGCTCCAACAAGTGGATTCAGGGCAATGTGGTGGTTGAATTGCACTGAGGAGGTCTCAAAGAGGCTTTGGGATCAATTTGGGGAAAACTCTTAGAGGAATTTTTAGCTCTCTCTCCATAGCCGTAGAGGGGATCTTTTTATAAAAATGACCTTAGGCTTGCTGCCATGGCCAATTGGGGGAGGGGGGGTGAAATTTGCTGCCTATGTGGCGGGCAAAGAGGTTTTGAGCTTCAATTTGGATAAGGTGGCCTCTAGGTTTGAATTGGGTTTAATCTCATATGGGGGTGGCTCTCGGTTTGGCCATTTTCTGGCCACTAGGTCGGCTGGCCGGCCAAGGGAGGCGGCTAGGGAGGTCAAGTGAGCCACGAGAATATGTCACAACAATTTAATGATTTTAGGCTTTATTTTGGCAAAAAAATATAAGGATTAAGAAAATATGGCATTAAATCCCTTAATTTAGGGGACCTTTGGTCCATGGTTTAACTTAGATGGTTTCATGGGGTTTAGGCTGGTCACTGGGGTCCAACTTATAGCTGTGGAGTCATTAATTTGATTACTTTAGGATAGTTAGGTCACCTTTAGTGCATGGGTTCAATGTGGGTCCAACTGATCAAAACTTAGGTTGGGGCTAGGCTAGCCATGTTAATTAACCTAATTGATTGATCAACATTGTGTAGATGATTGTTATGTAGATTTTTGGTGAAGGGTTGAAGTGATTTTGAGTTCAATTAGTGAGTCAATTTAAGGGATTTTTGAAATTTGGTCAATTTAGGCGTGTCGGGTTAGACATGGGTCTAGGTTAACCTAGCCTTCGGATAAGTCCAAATTAAATTGTCCATATGATCAAGGGACATGTTGTGAAGATTTTTTATGAAGACATAGAGTGGAAATTTTGGGGTTAAGACCCTCAATTCGGTGAAGTTTGGGGATATGACTAATTTTAGACAAAATTGGGGATTTTTGGACTTAAGTTGAAATTAAATAAAATTGGGGCTTCACCAAGGCCAACTGAAGGTCAAATTTGATGTGTTGGAATGTTATGAAGATTTTTTAACATAAATTGTAGCAAATGGAGTAGGCCATGGGTTCAGTTTGGTGGAACCAAGTCATAGGGCCAAAATTGGGTTTTTGATTCAACTCAAAAATGGGTTCAAATCATGGAAAAATTGGGCTTAGATTCGGTAGATTGGTCACATCAAGAGTGGATTTCAGTTTAGAATTGAAGTTCAAGGAAATTGAGACCACTTGAATAGACATTTGAGGTAGGTTTGGGACAAATTGGCCTTTAAAGGGCAATTTGGGGTTTTGGTCAAAAGCGGTCAAAGTGACCAAATTGGGTCATGTGATAGTTGAGGAAAATGAAATTGGGAATATTTTGAAGGTTTTGGAAAATTTTGGTGATTTTCGGTAGTTTGGGTGTTTTCAAGATGTTTGAAATGTTTTTTGAACCAATTTGGGTATTTTTGGTGGATTTGAGAATTTTGGCCAAATTTGGGGTTCCAAAAATATATTGGTAATTTGGGGGAGTTTAGGGGCAAAAGGCTAGGTTGGGTATCTCGGTAAAGTTGGAGTGCCAACCACCATCAATAAGTCATGGACCAACGAAAACCCCATTTTGGGTCCTCTATGTAGTGATCTTAACCAAACCCTAGCCTAAGGCTAATGGGTTTAGGGGACCACCTACATGAGTCTCCTAAAAGTATCAAGGGACCAAAGTTATGAAATTCTGGGTTTAGGGTAGTGAGTGATTGTGAATGAAGTGATTTCCTTAAGCGCTAGTCCAACACCCAGGGTCAAGCCTAAGGTCCAGCAGTCTTAAGGGTGACTCATCTTGAGTTCCCCCATAATGACCCCACCTACCAGGTGCTGGAGGTTAGGACCAATATGTGGAATTTCAAGTTGAGTAGAGAAGAGTTTGGAATTTTTAATGGTGAGGGTTCCTTTTCTAGTTTTCTAAGAATGGTCAATATAAAAGTCCTATGGTTAGACCTTAGTCTACTAAGGAGAAATAAACTAAACCTCAACCAAAAGTGAGGTCAACATGCCTCCAAGAACTCTTTAAAATGCGTCCAGATTCGTCGAATCTTCTAGAAATCAGAGTTGAACTGACATTGGCGCCGTCGGCGCCCATTCTGGCATTCACGGTGCCAGTTTCTCATAATTAAATTCAATGCTCTCTGCCAAACAGCGCCGTCGGCACTAAATAAATTTCAAGTTCTTAACTTTTGCTCCAAATTTAATTTTTTTTGCTTCCTTCTTGTCAAGTCCTAAAATTTAACAGCCTACAAGAAAACATACAAATACCTTTTTTTGCTTTAAGTCCTAAAAATCAATAACCTACAAGAAAACATCAAAATACCTTCCATTAAAATCAATATCACCAAAAATGAGTATAAAATATGGGTCTAAAAATGCATATATTTTTGGTGTATCACCAATTCATTTGAGCTTAAATCTATTATTATCCAAATGGTACAAAATAATTAGTTTGGGGGAACATTAATAGAAGTTCATAACTTACACCTTGCTAGTTTTCTAGAATTGTGTGCTACATTTAAATATGATGTCGTCAGACTTAAAATTTTTCCTTTTTTATTAAGGGATAAAACTAAGATGTGGTTAAACTCGTTAGCAGGTGGATCTATCATAACTTGGGGAGACTTATCATAAAAAATTTTATCTAAATATTTCCCATCATCTAAAGCTGCTAAGCTTATAAATGATATTATATCTTTTTGTCAGTTTGAAGGAGAATCAATTTATGAAGTTTAGAAAATATTTAAAGTTCTCTTTAGGAAGTGTCCGCACCATGCATTTTTAGATTGATTAATAATTCAAAATTTTTATAATGGATTGGTTGGATATCTTAGATCAATAATTGACGTTGTTGCTGGTGGATCGTTAATGTTAAAACCATTTGATGAAGTGTATTCATTAATTAAAGAGATGACTACTAATAATTTTCAATGGCCCTCTTAAAGGGTAAATCCAAAAAGAGTAGTTAGTATTCATGATTCTGATGCAATATCTATATTGGCTTCTCAAATAGCTATTATATCAACGCAAGCCAAAGTAAATGGATGACAGTAATTTACAATAGCAAAATAAGTCTACATCAACTAAACTTTTCTTAAATTTAAACAGTAAGTCATAGGACTTTGAGGTAGCTCATCTAGTATGATGTAAATCTTCAATTTGTTTTTAGGCTTTTGTACAACTATGTTGTGCAATCTAAGCTCTAACACTTTTTAGGTTCTGAGGTTATCTTTTGTTGCGACATAAAGCCGCCTATATTCTAAGCCATTTGTATGACTGTTTCATTCAAATGTAAGCCCTAAATAAAAAAAAATGACAGTATGAAACATGAGAATAAATATCTTTTGCAAAATGTAAGCCACACAAAAGGATAATTTTGGAAAGTCATCGAAGCTCTCCTCAGGATCTGGACCTCCCCTACTTTTCTTCATTTGGATTCTTAAAATAAATTATTCCTATTTTGATCAATTCTTCATTTGACTTTCCATGTTCGACCTTGAAACTCTAAAATTTTAAAATCTTGAAGACAAATACCTCTAATCTAAATCAAGAGTTTTTTCAAGTGACTTTGGTCATTTAACATGTAATTAAATATAGTGGCTTGCCTTTATAAGGAGCTTTAGAACATAGTTAATATAAACCTTATCTAATAGTTTATACTATATAAGGAAACTTGTCAGTCAATATAAAAAGTTTTATAGAACAAATAGATGTCATAAATTCGTTAGTTTATTTAATCGAGTATCATTATCAAGTAATTAATCTTTTCTTTGAGAAAAGTTCATTGCTCATGGTGTCGTGCCATTTATTTAAACTAGTAAATGAATGAGTTCTTGTTTGTTTCATTTTTNGTTGGCGAGCAATACTTTGTTGAGGGTTATCTTACTTTCTTGGAGGATACCTGAAAGGGGGATTTTTCTTGTACTTTTCGAGTTGTGAGATCTTTTCATTGGAAGGAGAGTTTCTATCATCAAGGAGAGAATGAATTCTTTTAAGTCTTCCATGTATTTGTTTCTTGCAATATTTTTATGCATAATTTTCTCCATATGATTTTCTTTGGGATGTGTGGCTAAATTCTTCTTCGCATCTCTGTGATGTAATGGGTTGTGGATATAATGTTTTTTTCTTTTTTCGTTAAGTGTTTTGTATCAAGCTTTCATGGCCTTATTGTTGATTCACCGCCGAAAGTAATTTACTCCTTGTATGGCCAACTAGGATATTAATTTTTTTGTGAAACTATGAACTCTAACTGTTTTGTAATGAAAATAAAGGGTTAACCATATATTTCCAAGAGGATGGATATATTTTAGCGAAATTATGCAATCATTCCAAAGAATCAAAAAAGTAAAATGATAGGTCATGAGGATTGAGGAAGCCTCAACTTCATAGATTATAGGCTTCTTTTGACCTAGACATAGGCATATGGAGGACTATGTCTTTGATTGCTAACAATCACGTAGGAAAAAATGTAAGAAAATTGTGATTATCACGATCTCCGAATCATTGGGAAATGAACCTCTTAAATCTTGAAAGACTCATAAAATATTTTCAATTTATTTGTTTCTAATGTTGTCCACTTGCTCTATTTGCTAGAATCTTAGGATTTAAGAATCTCATTTGTGGTCACGCCAGGCTAGGTTAGCTAAATTAATAAACAAAAGATTTTTCTTTGGAAACAACTGTTATAATTTGTCAGTGACATTGATACACGACACTCTTCAGTCTCAATATTACTTGAGACGTACGCTTGTATTGTATGGCTAAATTGCCCCGATGTAAGTTTTGGCACATCAGGATGGCCACTGCAGGCTCGAAATCTTGCACTTCCAAATTTTTTTAAGTTATCAAAAAAGCCAGCAGAGGCTCTCTTCAACCCTTACATGTTCTGAAGGAGGGCCAATGAATTCTTTTATAATGTTTGAGTGCTGAAAAATTATATTCTAGATATTTTACATGCTGGGCCAATTTTTTGGCTACTCTATGACTTGGTGGGCTAGTCTGGCATGACTTTAGCAAGGTAAGGTAAGTTCGGTTGGTTGGGTTAAGTCGGTGTAGTTGGTCTACTAAGTTAATTTGGTTGGCTAGACTTAATTAAATTTGGGTAGGTAAAACTTTGATAATCAGTTGATCTAGTGTGACCATCGACCCTAGATCCCTAGATGAAGAGATCTTGTTAACAGGACACAACCGAGCTATCAAGTAGATGGTCAATCAATATAACTAGATAGATAGCTCATTACTTGATGACGTGGTCTTTTTGGGATGAATGTGAGGCTCTATTGGATTTCTAATTCTTAGTTCATATGAGGAATCTTGAGGGCATCTGTGAGAAGACTGGTAATTCCAAAGAACTGAGTTCTCTCCTCGAGTCAGATTTACTAAGAGGTGGGTCAATCCACTTGCTCGGCTTTCTTGTGGTAGTTAGCTGAGGTTCTTTTTTTGGGGGGGGAGATCGCTTAGGTCTTTTTTTTTTTTTGTGAGTTATATGTGGGGTGTAGAAGGGGTTTCTTGCCTGACTTTCGTTATTTTTGTTTGTGTGGAACAAATTTTTTACGGGGTTAAAAAAAAAATTTTTGAGCCAAAATATTTGAAGCAAATTCTATTTCACGTCAATTGCGAGCTTATGGTCGCATATCTAGCTAAGGGTCCATCTTTTTGTTGACTTTTCATGATTTTTTTTGTGAGGAGAAGCTATTTTTGTAATTGTGTTGAATCCTAAATTATCCTTTAGAAATACACGCCTCGAGAGTTAGAGCCGAGTGAAGAAGGGGAAAGACATAGAGTAGAGCAGTCAAGAGAATTTAAGGTAAAGAAGTAGATAGAAAAAAATTCCCTTATTTATCCTATAACCCCCTACTTATAGAGATCTATTTATACAATTACTAAAAGGAGGAAACAATTATAGAAACAGGTCTCAATGTGATTAATGTGCTGATTTAATACTAGATCTGCATTACAATTGGAATAGAATGCGACGACTATCAGTTGATCGACAAATTCGAGTTCGATCGTCCGGAATGACTTGTCGCGTAGTGATCGCTAGTGCCGAGGTAAAGCCAGTCAGTCGACTAATTTTGATCTAACATCTTTGCAAGAAGTCTAGGTAGCTGAGACCGTAGACGCAGTTTGCCGGCATCGTATGTTGGTCGACTCGATAGAGTGGTCGGTCGTCGGATGGCTAACTCGTGTCATGCTCCTCACGCTTCGATTATTCGGTCGTCATCTGTAGATGTTTAATTGTTCTGGGATTTGGGTTGATAATTTTGGTGCATACAAATTTTAAGAAATTTGTCGAACGACAATATAAAAAATATATTCATGATATGTACAATTTGTTCAAAAAAATTATTTTAGACTGAATAATTTCAAATTTTGGCAACCAATTATTCCTACGCTTGCATTTATTTTTAATTTTATCACAGTAATTATAAACTTATACACCAGCACATTTATAAGAATGGCTTCAAAATTACGTGTCCATAAAATTAAATATCTGTTTCCTATGTTTTAAATAAATTAGGATTTTAAATGCATTACGATAAACAACTATGTGCCCAATATCGCGAGGCGCAAGCCACGCACTTCTGATATGGCAGGCCCTCCAGCCTCGCGCTGTAGTCAGCTGGACGCCACTACAACCGTGGGGACCATTTAAATTTTACAGTTCATGACACTAAGGCTTGCCTTCCCTCGAGTCGCCGCAACCACCGACACAATGGCGAGGCATTAAAAGGCCAAATGATAAGGAGCGCCGTAATTATTGAAATTCAGTGAAGGAGCTCATAATATAAAAATTAATAAGGAGCATAAACACTAAAAAATAATTTTATAGTACATAAACACAATATGATGTTTCATGTCAAATGTAAGTTCCTATAAGAAACACCCCAAAAAGTAAATTCCTATAACGTAAATAAGAATTTTAAGAGTATCAATTGCGATTTGGTAATTGTGTCATCTTAATATATACTGAACTTAGTTGATATTTCAAGATATTTCAACCAACGAAGAAGAGAGTATTATTTTATAAGCATGGTGTTACGAAAATATTTAATTTGAAATAAATTTTATAAAATTTATTTATTGTTAGTTAATTTATTTTCTTCATTGATTAATTTAAAATTATTTAAATGTCAATTAACGTATTATAAATTTCTAATTTGCTTACAATGTTGCGTAATATATATTAATAATTGGTTCAATTATAATATTATATATTATTAAATTTATTTTTATAATATTATAATGAAAATACCCACAAGAGGGGGCGTTTCTTGTAGAAACTTTCATTTCGCATGAAGCGCCCTAGCGTTTATGTTCCTTATTACCGTGTTTTTGGCAGCTTCTCCCCCAAATTTTAATATTTACGGTTCTACTTTTCATAATTTGGCTCATTAAAAAACTCAGGAATTACGGATAGTTTTTTCTTTCAAATTCGTCGCCTTTAATTTATTTTAAGGGGATTTGCAAATATGCCAATCAATTTCTATGTATTTACATATCTAAAGCCAGAATTGATTCTAAATCAAAAATGGCATTTGTTAATAATAAGGAAAATTTATGTGCCTAAAACACAATTCTTATGTATTTATATCTCACACCTAAAATTTTATATTTTCGTGCATATGACTTTGGTGCTTTAAATCTATGCATGAAAATGCATATTTTACTTTTAGAAAGTGAAAATAGTGCTAATTTTGATAAGATGATAATGATTTGTGCTTTTTGATTGTATGACAGAAATTCAAAGATTTGAACCCTAACCTAAACATGGCATGATTTTTCAAAAATTCATAAAAATTAAAATTGACATTTGTATGAAAATTTTACATGGCCTCACACACATTATGGCACCACTCATAAAGCCTTCCATAGCCATCCCAAAGTCAATTTTGCCAAATTTGGCAAGTGGAGGAGACCACTCTTCCTTCTCTCCCTCACTTGGATTTACCCTCCTCATGAAACATTTAAATTCTTGCCCAACCCCGAAACCACCCATTTGACTTCACCCAAACTTACTTGAGGACCTTAAAGACCAGTCTTAACCATTTTGGGGCTATGATTAGCTAAGCGACCATGGGTTCAAATCCAAGCAAGCCCAAATTGCACAACCCTCACCTTTTCAAAGGATTTCCACCATAGAACCACTTTAAACCGAAATTGACTCCACCACTCAACCTCCCTGGCTCACCTGAACCTGAGGGTGACCTGACCCTGGCCGGCCAGCCACCACAGCCATCGAAAAACACAACACCCAAAATGCACCAATTGATCAAAACCCAAAATTAAAATCACAGTAGCTGTCCCATTGCTATTGGTTGCCACAACTTTTCTTCCCTCCACCAAAGCAGCCTTTCCTGTCACCACATCATGCCCTGATGGCAGCCATGGCCATGGCTACAAAAAGGATCCCTCCAAGAACAAGAGAGGATGATGATGAAAAACCTAACTAAGATCTGCCAAACTATCACCAGACCTCTTCCAACCCTAAGAAGCCAATCCCAACCATTTTTAGCCCTACTTCTCCACTATAGAATCCCGATTTCACAACTGAAATTCAGAGGTTTTGACGGACATACCACCAAGTGCCACTAAACCTCAAATTGAAGTGCTCTTAAGCTTCACCAGAGCTTAAGGAGAAGTTTCCCCCTTAAGACCAATCATTTTGAGCACTTTAACCGAGCCTTAGACCAAGCCCAAATTAACCTCTGATCGAATTGTTACATGAACTCAATCTCAGCTCAAATTGAAACTTGGAGGAGGTTTGCCAGCTCACAACAAAGCTTAAGAACAAATCCAATTGAGGCTACATCTCTTGGGCAAAGGTATGGACTATTTTCCCCCAAACCAAGCTCAGTTTGGTCAATTGTGAAGAAAACTTGTATTTCATACATGATTAAACTTATAGATAGGTTCTTCATGAGTAGATGGAGCTTTAGAAACAAGCTCCATGTAATTTGGTTGAGAATCGAGAGAGAAATTAGGTTTAGAAAACGAGCGGCTCTTTATTTAGGGCCATTGGGGAAGATGAGCAAGAGTCGTCCGATCGCCCATGTATCGGAAGGACATATTAGATTGCGTTGGACAAAGAATGGAACGGTAAAGGTGGGAAGCGAGGCGAGAGGTGAAAAACGCAGCGAATCAGAACGCGACGTGTGGGGCTTCGACGTGTATGAGCATTGTGTGGCGGCTGACTGAATTAAATAGAAAATTAGGATTTTTGTTATTTATTTAATTCACATAACTTAGAAAATTCATATCTTTATGTAGAAAAATCATAAAAAGAAAAAAAAAACCCACTTGCTCAGTGAATAGAGAAGAATAACTTGAAATAAAAGCTAAAACAACTTGAAATAAAAACTAAAATTATTTGACTTATATTTTATTTTTAATTAATTAAATTATAAGTCATTAATTATTAATCACCATGATTTGAGATTTTGGGAGTTTAAACTTTCTACTTTTAGGTGTGTTTTCTGATTTTTCCAATGTTAAATAACACCACTAAGTGTGGAGCCCTAATTTTAAAAATAAATCCCCTATGTTTAAATAAAAATATTTAAAAAGTAAAAAATAAATAAAAAATATAAAACTTGTTTTGGTAAGTTCACTGTGACTAGAGGATCCTAGGAAAAATATAAACTAGATTTAAATAATCAAACATATTATTTTAAGTAATTAAATTCTAAAATTGAAATAAAAATATAAAAATTAAAATAAAATTAAAAAAAATCACAAAAATCATCCCACACTATAAAAAGTAGTCATATTAACTCTCTATATAAAATTAAAATCAATTTGAATTAATTTACTGACTAAACTTGATTTTCTAAGCTAAATTTGATTTTTTGCATTAAATAATTATATAAATTAAATTAAAGG
Organism: Phalaenopsis hybrid cultivar; assembly: GCA_002079205.1. Classification (NCBI taxonomy): domain Eukaryota; kingdom Viridiplantae; phylum Streptophyta; class Magnoliopsida; order Asparagales; family Orchidaceae; genus Phalaenopsis; species Phalaenopsis hybrid cultivar. Next base: position 290,737 of record JXCR01049176.1, on the reverse strand, counting down.
TAAAAAATTATAAAAAGTGGTTTCTGAGTTCTTTATGATCAGAGGCATCTAAGAAAAATAAAATTGAAGTTAAATTAAATATTTAATTTTTGAGGTGTATTTCAAACTTTAAATAATTAAAAATAATTAAAAAATGATAAGAATAACTAAAATAGAAAAGTGCTTCAAAGTGTCACAATTAGTTCCTTGATCACTTGGGAGCAATTTGAACATTTCTCCTAATTTTTTTTAATAAAGTTATGTTTCATAAAGGCTTGAAAATGAATTTTCCATAGTTTTCCACCAAAATAATTATAATATATAAAATATAAATCAAAAAAATATGAAATTTATTTTTTTGGATTCCCCAAACTTAGAGAGATTTAATAAAAATGTAAAAGTTAATTTTCAAATTTATATGATATTTAATATTTAATTAATACTAAAAATAATTAAAATAAAACTCCAAAAACCATGAAATTTGGTCCTACTGGTCTTCCAAATTTGGTGATTTTTGAATAATTTTTATAAGAACAGATAGTTTATTTTAATTGATTAAATAGATTAACTTTGAAAATCCATTTTCAAAGAAAAAAAATAATTATTAAAAATTAAATAAAAATAAAAAAATTATATTTTCTTGTCTGATATTTTCTTTGACTCATGCATGTGGTACTATAAAAATTTTAAAGTCATTTGAGTTCTATTTAGTAAGTTGTAAAGTGGGGAACCCTAAGGGCAAAATGGTAATTTTTATTTTTTATGCCTTAATTAAATTTTAAGATTGATTAAAGGTTAAATGGGTAATTTTGATCATAATGAACTTTTTTAGATGTTTGAAACAGAAGGGATTAAATGGTAGAAAACATAGACTCACTTTTCTACAATAAATGTATAATTGTAATTTCTCCCAATTATTATATTTCTGGAGTTAATTAAATAAAATGATTCTAAGGTGAGGGATTATATTTTTGAAAAAAGATAATTCACTAATTTAAAACCCCTAGTTAATGTTTATGCTATCATTGATAAGGATTAAAAATACCATATAATGTAATATATTTGAAAGTTCTGAATTTATCCACTCATAAGTTTTAAGGGCTTGGTAATGCACTAGGCTTAATTTGGATTTTCTTAATGAGATTTAGGAAAGAAACACAACTAATTGTGAAAATTTTGCAGACACTACAAGCCCAACTTTAATTGTAGGCATAAAATTCTTAATAACCTAATCTTGCCCTTATGGGAACCCATTTATATAACTTTTAAGAAAAACATTAAATGACTAATTAAGTACCCCTCTCATGAGATAATTAAAATATCAGGTTCACTGTGCATAGGGTAGTTTAATTAGTCAAACTTTAAACTTAACTTTTGATGATTACATGAACAATATAATAAGTTTAAATGAACTCAGAACATTTTAATGGTTTCTAAAGGTTGTTCGGGGTCATGCTCCGAACACCCTTATGATCTTTTGGATATTTTGAAGGACGAATGATCCTATTTTACTTTGTTCAAGAAAATCATCCATTAAAACTTCTAGGGAATCATCAGGTTGCAACATAGAACTTTTTAGGGGCAACTTGAACCTTCTTCCTTGTTTTTCCTTTCCTAAAATTTTATTTAAAATTTTGTAAATTATATATATATGGTATGGTTAATCATTCAGCGGGAGTGCGAGAAGAGGATAGGTACACATTTTTGTTTTTTATTTTGTACTACAATTTTGTTTACCTTACATCATATTTTCCAACTTGTACTTATTTACTTTGCTCTTAAATTTTTGAAACAAATCTGCATGCGACATCAAAATAAGAAAAAAACAACCCTTCCAAAATCGATCAATTTTTTCAAAATTAATCAACATTTTCAAAACCAAAACAAAAGCAACAATTTCATAACACATCATTTTGAATTTACGGGAGTCCCTTGGATGAGGTAATCCACAGTTACTAACGAGATTTCCTCGGTTTAAATGGGTTTAACAATTTGTTTAAGCTAAGTAAATTAAGAAAAAAATAGTTGTATCGTAACAAGAGAACCGTGGGATCCTACTCAATGTCGCTCTAATCAACTTTAACCGTGCCACCCCCTCCCCCCATTTTTGAATTGAATTTGTCATTTAAACCTTTGAATTTTAAGAATTTAGGACTGCTACTTCGCCAAGGAGCTTGGAGCTAGCTACGAGGGCAGCCTTCTACAACAATAAGTGGATTTACAACAGCAAAACTTTTCTTTAGTTTAAATAACAAGCCAAATGAGTTTGAGGTTGTTTGCCTAGTGCAACATAAATCCTCACTTTATCTTTAAGCCTTTTCATAATCATGTCATGCAATTTAAGTATTAACTCGTTTAAGAATTCTGAGGTTGTCGTTCATCATGACATAAGTCCTCATATACTCCAGGTTATTTGTAAGATTGTGTCATGCAAATGCAAGCCCTAAAAAACAATAATTGGCATGATGAAACATTCATCAATTCTCTTCCCAAACTTAAGCTAAACCATAGGATAGCTTTGGAAGTCACTGAGGTTCTCATCGGGATCTATGATAACCCCTAGTTTATCTCCCTTTGGATTCCTAATATCAATGTTCCAAATTTGAACCTTTCCGATTTGATACTCCTTTGTCCGACCGAAAAAGTTCTATCCTTTGAAATTCTTGAAGGCATGATTTTTTGATCTAAATCAAGAGTTTTTTTAAGTGACTTTGGTCATTTTTAAGATAAAATTAACTACAGGGGCTTGCCTTTATAGAAAAATTTAAGAACCAGCTTAATATAAACTCTACCTAATCTTCCATATTAGATAGGGAATTTATTCTCTTATATAAAAAAAATTATTCACATACCAAACGGATGTAATTCGTTAATTTATTTAATTGAGCCTCACTAGTAAGTTATATGTCTATTCCTCGGGGTAGGTATGTCACTTATAGTGTTGTGTTAGTTTATTTAAACTATTATCTATATGGAATCAGTTCGGTCTCGTATTTTCAAATATTAAAATATTATTTCTTTCAAAATTAAAAAATATTTTTCTATAAATCAAATTTATATTTATATTATATTAAATTTAAATTACATTCAAGATGCAAATAACATATTCTACATCAACAAAACACTCAACATTTAATTATAAATAAAGCACACTAACACCTCATTACAAATATCAACCCAAAAATAACATATCAAAATCACAACATAATTTAAACACAAAAACATATACATTAGTTATAAACGAACAAACAAAAAAACATAAGTCCTACATACGCTGATAAGCAGATACAGATAAATAGACAAACAAACACACAAACATATAAACTTGCAGATTCACAGACACCTACAAATCAAAGATATCCATATATTGGAGTTCAACACATAATATCCACTACTCACCTTCATAATTAACACAATCCTCCTCTATATTCTCATTCATCAACTGACGACACACATACAAATTATAATATAGATAGTAAGGAAATTCTTCTATAGAATCTTCTCTGATCTACTTATTTTTCTGATACATCCTTATTGGGCATCCTGGAACTTTGCAACATGATCAGCTTGAAGCTTAATTTATCTGTCCAAATGTTCAAATTGATCAGAGATGTTGTTAACTCTGGTTTGAATAGTCGTCATTTCCTCCTCTACATTCATAATCATTTTAGTTATAACTGCAAGCTAGTAACTTGTTGTGGTCGTGATAATAATGTGGAAGAGAGAAAAGTCTGATCCATATAAGAACTATCACCATGAGCTACTAAAATATAAATGAAGTCAAACATCACAATAAATTGGTGTTGGCACTATTTTTGGTTTGGGGAGTTGCCCGTAAGAAGCTATCGGTCATCATCGCAATTGAAATCCCGTCGCCCACTCCGGAAGGACATTTTAATTTACATATAAATTTAATTTAAGAAAAATATGAAATCAAAATGACCCCATATTTTTCATAGTTTAAATGAAAGAGCGTTATACCTCAAACCCTGTGTCTATCCCGAAGAATAAACACAAGACTTGAGGATGAGGCTCGATCAAATAAACTGAGAAATTTATGACACCCGTTTGGTCTACAAAACTATTTTATTTGCTGACAATTTCCCCTATTTAATATGAAGAATTAAATAGGATTTATATTAAGTTGGGTTTGGAAAAGTTTCCTATAAGGGCAAGCCCCTATAGTCAATCACATCTTAAATGTCCAAAGCCACCTAAGAAAACTCTCGATAAAAATCAAGAAATATTATCTTCAAGGATTTCAAAAGAATAGGATTTTTTAATGAGATTGGACGAAGAAGTGCGCAAAGGGATTCATTCAAATTTGGAACATTTTGTTTTGGAATCCAAAGGAGGAAGAACTAGGGGATGTCATAGATTTAGAGGAGAATCTCGGTGACTTCCCAGTCTATCCTGTTATTTGGTATCAATTTTTAGAAGAAATTATTATTTAAGTGTTTCATCCTATAAATTTTACTTATTAGGGCTTACATTCGTGTGAAACAATCACACAAATAGCTTGAAACATGTGAGAATTTAGGTCATGAAGAAGGACAACCTCAAAATCCTAAGACGAGTTAGGGCTTATATTGTACAGTAGACTAATACAAAGGCCTAAAGATGAGGGGGGGATTTATGTTGCATAAGCAAACTACCTTGAAGTCCTATGGATTTGTTGTTTAATTCTAAGGAAGGAAGTTGGTTTAGTCGGGGAATACATGTTTTGCTATTGAAGATGGCCGTGTTTTCCATCATGTTAGCTCCAAGCTCATTTCCATGACGAGTTTAATTTTTTTAGGGTGTCAAGTTATGATGTCAAATTAAGTGGCTTATGGATGTAGTTCTATAAATTTTACAGGGGATGTTAAAGTTGATTAGAGCGACACTGATTAGGATCCTACAGTTCCCTCATTCCGACATCATTATTTTCTATTGGATTTAGTTAGTCCAAATGAAATTACTAAACTCAATTTAGTGAAGTCCATAAATTTATTTAAACCATGGGAAGCCTTTACCTCCTCCGAGGGATTCCCGATCATCCGATAGAGACATCTTAATTTAGTTGAAGTTGTGGGATTCACTCAGTCCAAATGAACTTACTAAACCCAACTTAATCAGCTCCATAATTTCATTTAAACCGTGGGAAGCCTCGTTAGCAACCGTAGGTTTCCCTGAGTTCCATAATTTAATTTAAACCGTGGGAAGCCTTGTTAGCAACTGTAGGTTACCTCCTCTAAGGGATTCTATCCGATAGAGACATCTTAATTTAGTTGAAGTTGTGCGTAGGTTACCTCCTCTGAGGGATTCCCGATCATCCGATAGAGACGTCTTAATTTAGTTGTAGTTGTAGTTTTTATGATGTTTGTGATTAAATTTTGAGTTGTTTTATATTTTGAATGTTGTGGAGGTGAATTTTATCTAGGTTGATTTTAGATTTGGTTTTGGTTTTAGTTTTTTGGCTATCCTGATAATTTTGGTTTTCATACAGGGTGACATCGTTGTTTAGCATGCATGTTTGAATTTTTTTGATACATGCACGTAAGTAAGAATAATGTGGAAAGCTTAAGAAAAGATAATGTTATAAACTATAAAAGCGTACCTGACGTGTCTTCTCGTTCCACCACCTGAAACTCAAAATGCATGTTAGAACATTTTATGTAAAGTACAAGAAGTAAGGTTTTAGTGACCTACCTAACCCTAGGTCATATCTTGGTGGGTTCCTATTAGTTTGATTAAGGATGATTTTTGTTAAGCAAAATATATTAAGTTTAGAAGACCTCCGAGGTATCCAACAGGTGTGGAAAAAGAAGCCGGCCCATGCTTCCCTCTCACCGCCTGGTGAAAATTCTCGAGCTCATTTAAACTTTTTATGTTGCTTAAGAATACATCCTATAAATACCTTTAATGCTCAATGAACAATGATGTTTCAGTTATCCGTAAGAGTAGGGTAATTATCATTTGTTTTTTAATTTGTAAATTATGTGGTTGAAAACCCTTAAAGAGGCAAGTTAGTGCTATCAAAGACATTTAACCAACTTTAATTTGGGCTTGTAGTATTTTAAATATGTTTAATTTTATATATGTTCACATTTCTAATCCTTATTTAACCAATTTAATTTAGGTTAGGTCACTAATAAGCTCTTAAAGTTTTGGTGGATGTCTTAAATATTTTTGAAAGAGATTAAAATTTTAAGTGATGATGATTCATTTTTGAAATTCATTTGAACATCAAATAGGGGTATTAAATTAATGAGTTATTAACACTCAAAACTATGCCCCTAAGTCTAGGATCATTTATTTGACTAAATTTCCAAATTTTAATAATTTAAGGAAATTATAAATTTATCCTTTAATTAACAAAAGTGAGATTGGTTTCTACCAATTAATCCCCCTTTTGGTTTCAATCATCCAAATGAATTAGTTAAAATTAGAGGTTACCCTTTTCCCTCTTTTAATTAGTTCTACATATTAATTAAGGCTAAACCTCTAAAATTACACTTTTTCCCCTAAGGCTCTATCACTTCATAATTTGTCAAATTTAACACAAATGAATATGAATTTTTTATCTTACCTTACTCATGGGTCAATCAAGAAATCAAAGGAGAAAATGTGATTTTTCAAAATTTAATTTAATTTACATATTTATTTAAATGCAAAAATAGGAGTTTTCAAATAAAATTTCATAGCTTGACCAAGACAAAGCCTAATCCCTTGAAACTTTTACTAGAAGTAGAATTAGACCATAGAAGCATTGGGATCAAATTTCATGATTTATTAAATTTAACTTGAATTTTAAGAATAATTTTAAATTATGGAGTATTTATTAATTCTAAAATATGTTAAGTTTGGAAAATTAATTTTTATATTTTTTTTTAAATCCAAATGAAGTCAAGGGACATAGAGAAATAAATTTCAAATTATTGTGATTTTTCACTGAATTATTAGAATTATTTTAGTGAAAATCTAATTTTAGCCTTTAAAAATTATCTTAAGCTTCAAAATTTAATATCTTCATTTAGAAAAATAGGAAAAGTATTCTAATTATTCCAAAGTGCTTAGAAAATAATTTAGAATATTTCCATGAATTTTATTATTTTTGTGATTTTTATCATTTTTAAAATTATTTAAATATTAAAAATAGGCTTGAAAATGGAATTTTTATTTTAATTTCAAATTTATTTTTAGAAAATTCCTCTGATCACAGAGAACTCTAAAAACTAATTTTTATAATTTTTTGAGTTATATTATTAAAAAATTATTCTAGTACCAAAAATGTAATTTAACTTGAGAAAAATTAATTTGAGTTATTAAATGAGCTCCAAATGTTTTGAAATTTTTATGGGGAGTTCTATGAACTTTGAATCTTAGTGGAGATTAAAAATGAAGTTATTTAGATGTTTTTATTACTCAAAATTAATTTTCTTGTATTTTAGGATTGGTGGAAATTAAGTGCATTATTAATGATTTAACCCATGAAACCTTTTCCAAAGGGTTCTCTAGTCATAGTAAACCTTCCAAAATTTTCTTGGAGTTTTCTAAGCAACATGCTAATTATTATGATTAATTTATGCAAATAATAGACATAAACTTGAAAAATATAGATCTCTGTCTAGAGATCTCCCCTGACTATGGAAAAATCAAGGAATGTTCCCTAACATAAAGGCAACAACATGTTAAAATTTCAAGTCATGGTGAAATGTTTACATGCATGGAGAATCAAAAGACTCAAAATAGTATTTAATTAATTAAAAATAGATCATGCATCAAATACACTTCAAATTGTTTCCACATCGTTCTCCTTTATTCATTGAGTAAGAAGGTATTTCTATTTTATTTTTATGATTTTTCTACACCAAGATATGAATTTTTGAAGTTAGGGAGTATTTTTTTATTTATTTAAATTCCTATTTATCTGTTTAAAAGTGCGGCACTACCTCATCCTAGGCAGCTCCGAAGCTCCATGTTGCGCGTTCCTATTTGATGCCACCATCCACCTCAGCGGTGACTAGGCTCGCAGTTCGTGTAAGGTAGCGCTATCCCGCTTGTTCTCATCCGTTCATGAGATAAACGTGCGATCAAAAGACTCTCTGTCATCGTCCCTAATGGCCTAGCCCGAGAACCATCCATCTTCAAGACTTAATATCTCCCTCATTTCTCAATAAAATTGAATGAATTTTTTTTAAATGCTCGTCTAGACTAGAGGAACATATCTATATGGTTAAGATGCCATGAAATTAAGCCTAATCAAATGGAGAATCAAAATAGACTCTAGAGGAGGAGGAGTTCAATACCTTTGCTCTGAGAAAAGAAGCTTCAATCAAACGTGCTTGACACATTTGTTGAGGTCCAAGGAGACTAGGGATTGAGTCGCTTACTATGGTGAAAGGTCTAGGTATCAATTTGACTAAGCTCGATTTCAGGTGTTTGTCTAGAGCTAAGCTAGGGTCTCTGTGGAAGTGGAATTTGATGGGGCTTTTTCTTGTTTCACTGTGATGAAGGTGTGGGTAAGTTTAATTAGATTTTGGTGGACTATGAAGGTGTATTGAGCACTGTCCTAGTTTTAGACAGAAGTTTGAGCTCAAAATTGAGCTTCCACAGTGGGAATCAGTGGGGGAAAGTGGTTTGCTTGAGCTGAGGAGGTCTCAAAGAGACTTTGTGAGCAATTTGGAGGGCTCTCCCAGAGAAAATTTTAACTCTCCTTCCATGGCCATGGAGGGGAGCTTTTATAAAAAAATTTTTAAGGGTGACTGTCATGGCCAATTAGGGTGTGCAATGTGATGGTTAGGTGGAGGGCAGAGAGGCTCTAACAATTGATTTGGATGAGGTGGCCTCTAGATTTGAAATGGGTTTGATTCCATGAGGGTGGCTCATGATTTTGATGTTTTTCGGCCACTAGGCCTGCCGTTTAGGCCAAGGGAGGTGGCTAGGTGGTCAGGTGAGCCAATGGAATATGTCAAAGCAATTAAATGAGTTGAGGGTTAATTTTGGCAAAAATATCCAAGGCCTAAGCAAATATGGAATCAAAATCCCTTGATTTAGGGGACCTTTGGTCCATGGCTTAACTTAGGTGGTTTTATGGGGTTTAGCTTGGTCACTATGGTCCAATTAATGGCTGTGGAGTCATTAATTCGGTGGCTTTGGGGTGGTTAGACTAATTTTAGTGCATGGGTCCAATGTGGGTTCAAATGACCAAAACTTGGGTTTGGGCTAGACTAGCCATGTCAATTGACCCAATTTATTGATTCATTTGATGTAGATGATTGTAATGAACATTTTTTGTTAAGGATTGAAAGGATTTTGAGTTCAATTGGGGAGTCAATTTGAAGGATTTTGGAGATTTGGTCATTTTGGACATGATGGGCTAGACTTGGGTCTAGATTGGCCTAGCCTTGGGCTAAGTCCAAATTTATTATTGAAAATGGTCAATAGGATTTCCATGAAGAGTTTTCAACATGAATTGGGTGCCAATTTTGGGGCTAAAGCATTCAATTTGGTGAAATTTGGAGGCAAAGCCAATTTGGGGCAAAATTTGGGGCTCTTGGACTTAAGTCAAAATTAAATGAAATTGAGGCTTCACCAAGGCTAGTTGAAGGTCAATTTTGATGTTTATGAATGTTATGAAGAGTTCTCGATATGAATTATCGCAAATTGAGTGGGCTATGAGTTTAATTGGGTGAGATTAGGTCATGTGGCCAAATTTGGGCACTTGATTTGGATCAAAATTGGGCTCAAAGCATGGGGAAATTGAGCTTGGATTTAGTTTAAATTTGTCACATGGAAGGTGAATTTGAGTTTAGAATTTAAATTGGGGGAAATGGAGACCAATTTGATGGACATTTGAGGTGGATTTAGGGAGATTGTGCCTTTAAAGGTAATTTTAGGGGTTTTGGTCAAAATAGTCAAAATGGCCAAATTAGGTCATGTGGTAGTTGAGAAAAGTGAAATTGGGAATATTTAGAGTGATTTGAAAATTTTTGGGATTTTTTGGAATTTTTGGCCAAGGAGGGGTATTTTGGTAATTTGGCAATTTTTTGGTAATTTTGGGTAATTTGGGTATTTTCAAAAGGTTTGAACTGAATTTTGAACAAATTTGGGTATTTATGATAAATTTGAGAATTTTGGCCAAATTTAGGGTCCTAAGGGTACTTAGGTAATTTGGGGGAGTTTAGGGGCAAAATACTAAGTTGGGCATTTTAGAAGAGTTAGGGTGCCAACCATCATATATAAGCCATGGTCCAATGGAAATCCCATTTTGGGTCATCTATGTACTAGTCTTAGCTAAACCCTAGCTTAGGGCCAGTGGGTTTAGGGGATGATCCCTGGATACTTAATGCTTATGCACAGTATAACAATAGTTCTGATGGTATTTTTCAATTTTTGATTAAGACCTAAAGAAAAATAAGAATTTAACTTTTAAAATTATATATATTTATATTGGGATACTAAGTAAGTATACGTATCATTATCAAGTAATATAGGACTTTTTGATTAAAACCTGAATATTGAACCCACAGGGAAGATTATGCAATATGCACTTTTTAGAAAGTTTTTCAATTTTTAAAAAGATAATTACTTAAACTAAAAACGATTTTTGTAGGAATTTAAAATTTAAATATTTTTTGTATTTTTGATTTTTTAACGAAACAGTAACAATTAAAAAGATAACTAAAGTTTTTGTAGATAAAAAGTATTTAATATGAAAATATATTTCTTCTTATCATGAATCAGTAATAAGTATAAGAATTCTGTTGTGGAAGTATGTAAATTGTTTTGTCTCAAAAAAGAGTAATAATATTCTTTACCCTTACTAGAGATGTTATAAAGAACATTGACTAATTTAAAGTTTGAATAGTTCTGATGACCGGATAGATAGGGAAGATACTAGCTTTCACTCTAGAGTTCTCTTAAAGTTTGAATAGTTTTGAAGACAGATGCTATAAAGAACATTGACTAATTTAAAGTTTGAATAGTTCTGAAGATCGGCTAGGCAGTAAGATTACTAGCTCACTCTAGAGTTCCCTCAAATTCCCTCCACTTGGGGGCTAACATCTCGTATCAGAACCTAAAACAATAAACCAAGTTGAGGGCTCACCCTGGGGGCTAACATCTCATATCAGAACCTAAAACAATAAACCAAGTTGGGGGCTTTAACTTGTCATTACATTCTTGTATCAGAACCTAAAACAATAAACCAAGTTGGGGGCTTTAACCTGTCACTTTAATGTCCTCTAACTCGNAAAAGATCAAATGTAGAACCAATTTTTTATTAGACACTAATCCTCAAGCTTCTCCTCCATTACATTTCTTTTCTTTTTCTTTTCTTTTTTCTTTTCTTTTCTTTTTCCTTTTCTTTTCTTTTTCTTTTTCTATTTCAGGCAATGATTACTATATCTGGATAGATCTTTAATGATTTTGAATTCCACTTCTCCGTTCCTAAAATAAAGTCTTGATATAAAACTTTTACTTATAGATATAATAATAGTTTTGAAAATCATTTTAACAAAATAACTTTCAGTATTAAAAATAAAGTCTAAATTATCTAAATTTTTTAAAAATATAATTTTTCTTACTAAAGATAGTCAATATTAATCATTTTCTGTACTAAAAATTTTTAACTTGAAGTTTTTCTTCATTACTTAAAATTTTAACTAAATTTTCTTACTCATTTCTAAAATGAAATTTTACTTTTCTAATATAACTTCATATACATAATCAATTTTTCTTTTAACAAATTCACTTGTAGTACATTTGAGAACAAATAAAATTCCAGTTTTAAAAATATTTTTCATCCCCCCAAACTTAAATTTTTAACAGATTAAACAGTTTAGCGTTNTGCATGGATTTAAATCATCTCAACTTCTTCCAACATTAAAGATCAATACTCTCCACAACTTCCATCCAAAACGTAATTATTTATCATTTTAAAAGGAAAGATAAAGAAAACTAGTCACAATCCATGGAGAAAACAAAATCACACTTTAGTTTAAAAGAAGAAATCATTTTCAAACCAAAAACTAGTCTCAATTAAAACCAAAAGTAGTCTAAAACAAAAAGATAAAAACTTATCTCAAGTCCTCCACCAAACTCTTGAAGTTCCTTTGAATCTCTTCTCTATTATAATCACTCAAAACAAAATAACAAAGGGATAAAGTAAATAAAAAGTGGTTCTTGAAAATCTCTCTAACTAACTCCCCAGAGAAGAACTTTCAAAACTTGTAATATTTTCAGGACTCTTTTCTAAGTCTTCTCTTCTTTCTTTTATAGTTTTCCAAGAGGTGCCTTGGGATCTCCTCAAAATGTTTCTTGATTCAATGTATTTGCCCTAGAGATGCCTCTTTTCAAGATAACTTTCGTCCATGGTGGTTACAACCACCTATTAAGCCAATAGGAGCCTCAAAAACTTCTTTGAAATTCATGAAAACAGATTTTACTCAACTAGTAAATGCCACTGGAGCTTAAGTGCGGGGTCTCAGCCATTAGGCACGACCTTCTCTATTTAACCGGCGCTTAAGCACCCGATCTGGCGCTTTGGCGCCAAAACTCTTTTGCATAATTTTTCACCTTTTTGCTCCAAATTTGATCTTTTTTCACTCGTTAAGCATTTTTTTCCATTTTTACTTGTATCTGCAAGAAAAACACAAAAATACCTTCCATTACAGCGTAATATCTCAAAAGTAAATATAAAAATGTTTCTAAAAACACTATATATTTTAGGTGTATCAAAATCCCCCAAACTTAAGATGTTACTTGTCCTAAAGTCATACTTCAATCACTTAAAACTAATTGTGTATGATATGTATATGAGTTTCTTTAGGAGTTAACAAAATTTAGATTTAGAAATATAGTAGTCCAATTTAGAAAAAGTAATTAGTAAATGAGTCCAACTTAAAGTTTAAAAAATTTTAATGTTAAGAACTATGAAAATATGAGTTCCTATCTAATTCGGAAATATTGTAAGTTCTCTAAATTTAGATATTAGTTCTTTTATTTTCTCTACTTAAAAATATTTATTAAAAAGAATTTTACTTTCTAGATTATATTTATAAGCTTAAGATTTTATCAAGTCTTATACTTTAAAAAGATCAAATGTAAAATAAATTTTTGATTAGGCACTAATCCTCAAGCTTCTCCTCCCTTACATTTATTTTATTTTCTTTTTCTTTTCTTCTTCTTTTCTCTTTCTTTTTCTTTTTCTTCTTCCTTTTCTTTTTCTTTTTCAGGCAAGGATTAACATATCTGTATAGGCCTTTAATGATTTTGAATTCCACTTCTCCTTTCCTAAATTAAAGTCTTGATATAAAACTTTTACTTATAGATATAATAATAGTTTTGACAAATCATTTTAATAAAATAAATTTAAGTATTAAAAATAAAAGTCTAAATTATCTAAATTTTTCAAAAATACAATTTTTCTTACTAAAGCTAGTAACTTATATTAATCATTTTCTATACTGAAAATTTTTAACTTAAAGTTTTTTTTTCATTACTGTTTACTTATATTAATCATTTTCTCATATAAAAACTTTTAACTTAAAGTTTTCTTCATTACTAAAAATTTTAACTTCTACACTAAAAACTTTTAACTTAAAGATTTTCTTCATTACTCAAAAGTTCAACTAAATTCCTATACTCATTTCTAAAATCAAAATTTACTTCCCTAATATAACTTCATATACATAATCAATTTTTCTTTTAAAATCAAATTCACCTTAGTACAATTGAGAACAAATAAAATTACAGTTTTGAAAATATTTTTCATCCCCTCAAACTTAAATTCTTAACAGATTAAACAGTGTACCTTTAGATAATTTTATAGGCTAAGAAATGAAAATTTAAATAACATGCTAACATGACTTTTAACATCCTAGTTATATAAGTATAAAACTAAAGACATGAGTAAAATTAATCTTTGATCAAATTTTCTATATTTTCATTTTAGTTTAACATGTAGAGATTCAATAGACTTCGAAATAGTGGGTATAAAAGCAAACAATACACTAACATGTTAAAATAAAATATAGGGTAGTAGTTTCTAAATTTCATGTTTAAGATCTAAGCTAACAAGATTTCTACTTTATAACAGATATGGAAATTAAGTTAAGTTCTAAACTAACTAAATCACAGTACTAAACACAAAACAACAGCTACTATCCTAAAATTTAAATATAAAACAAAATATTATCTAACACAACAATCACAACAACAACAGAACATAAAAATTCAAAACAAAACATAAATCATAGTCCAAAACAACACAAATTTGTAGCAAGCTCAGACCACATAGTTCACATCATATTACAACCATAAAATGAATCTCTCAGCTATACTCTTCATCCTAAGAATCACCGCGGTACCATTTTTANAAATGAATCTCTCAGCTCTACTCTTCATCCTCAGAATCACCGTTGTACCATTTTTCTATAGGTTCATAATCAAGATATCGAGGGTTTGAAGGAAATTGCACTCCTGGTTCACCTCTAACCAGGCTTTCCAAAGATGAGTGGAATTTCTCTTCATAATCACTCTTCCTTCTATTATAACTACTAGTATAATCTGCAAAATGCTCTAAATTTTGTACCTTATCAGTGGTAAAATTGATATTGTCCATCATCTTCTGCAATAACTCATCCTGTGTCTTGGTATCACCTTTAGATGTAGAATCACGAGAAGTAGATGTCGTGATGAAGATGCAGCAGAGGTAGATGCAGTAGACGTCTCTAATCCATAACTTCTGGAAAATCCTCCTCCCTAGATAAAAATCAAATGCTCAAAATAATTCTTTACATTCACCTTTGTGATGGGCTTTAGAGGTAACAGACTTCCTCCCAGCTATCATACTTCACTCCAGCCTGCTCGCATAATGAAAATATCAAGGAAGCAAATCCCATACCTATAGTAGTAGCATCAGAAGCTGAACTGATGATAGTGTGATAGATCAAAGCCCCTATATTGATGAACTTTCCCTCCTGAATACAGTAATTTAATGTTGCTCTCTCTCTGGTCACTTCACTGAGATGATTGGTAGGAAGCAAACGAGCAGAAATGAAATAGTTCCTGGCCTTCGAAGGTGCTCATAACTTTAAAGTTGGAAAATTTACTCTCTTCTCGTTGGTGATCTTCCAAAGTCCTCTCCCAATAGTAAAATATGAAATAATCTAGTCTAACATCACCTCAGTAGGACTATATATCACATAAAAATTTAAAGTCTCTGGTGGTAAATGGTAAAACAAGTTGATTATCTCTAGACTAAAAGATATCAACTTCCCTCTAACTATAACTCAATCGCCTTCAGCCTTTGGGAGATTTGCATAAAACTCCCTCACAACAGAAATCACTACAACAGTAGAGAAACAACATAACTGTTCCTATTATCGGCGGACTATCAAGTCTTATATCTCTCCACCTGGACTCATGAAACATCGCTCCTAAATCAATTTTCGTGACTGTAGAGCGCCACTATACCGATCTTGAGCTTTTGAACTGACAAACTTGCTTAAATCAAATGGGCTCTTTCCTCTACTCCTTCTCATTCTTAGTGTCATTCTACAAATTTGATAAATCCAAAAATAACTTTAAAAATCAAGTTTAAATCACTAAACTAAACTTCCAAAAACACTAACTAAACTTCCCAAGCAATTTTCATAGATTTTTCATCATTTTTCACCATGAATAATAAATTTTTGAAATATTCCAAATGAGCTTAAAATATTTGGTGAAAATCCAAAATTTTTGCATAGAAGTAAAGCTCTTACCTTAAGGAACTTGGATCTAGCAAATCTCACTCGATTCCACCAAGAAATCT
>JXCR01049176.1:241642-274892 GCA_002079205.1 Phalaenopsis hybrid cultivar | reverse complement strand
CCTGCCTCTCGGGTTGGCTCGCACTTAAGTGCGAGATGTGGATCTTAGACGCCAATGCACATATTTTTAAATTTTTAAATTTAAGTAAAATGCAATATTAGCCTAAGTAAACCACCCCTAAATGGTCTCATAGCACTTAAATGACTATTTTTACTTCCTATAACTTCCTTCTCTCTCAAAATTCTCCATAATAATTAATTCAATTCAAGGCTAAAAATAACACAAATTTTCACAAAAACAAACTTATATTGATTCACAAATAAGTACAAACATACTTAACACTTAGTTATCTCTTCAAATAGTCTTGGATGAGAAAATTTTCCTAAGTACAAAATACTTAACACACATTTACAATTAAACACATAAGTGACACAAACACTATACACAAGACATAAATACTAACACACATAAAAACATGACTCCAAACACACAATTCCTGACACTTAACTTAACGCCACTCTTCATTAAAAGGAACAAGTTCTTGTCTTTCAGTAGCCTCTCCAGGAATATAGAGTTGATAAAGCAGACGGTGGTGACGAGCTCTAATACTATCATCTTCAATCTACTCTTGCTTAAGGAACGTCGCCTTATCTGCTTCCTCTACAAAACTGGTATGGTTGAATTGCATCTTAAGTTGCCACCCAATATGTTCTAGATGAGCATGCAATTCAAGCACCTTAGTTTCTAATACAATATAATATTCTCCATCTCGTCGATCTTCTCAGATATGCCTTCAATACTAACGGCTAAGAAACCATTCTACATCTCATGTGCACTTTGACTAATGAACTTCTTCTTCATAGCTTCTTCCTTCTTCTTTAAATCCATCTCCCATCAAGATATTTTCTCTAAATATTTTTCTTTCTTAGACTTTTAGGACTAAAAATAATCTGGGGTGAAATTCCTTCACAAACCCCTTCTATTTATTGGCCTAATTCCCCCTCATAACTTCTAGCATCAATAGAAACTACCAAGACACGTTTATTCCAACAAAATTGCAGTTATACTTTCTAGAAATCAAAATTTTCACATGTGATTAAACTTTCGCGCTTAAGCGCCGCCAGTGCACATTTTTGCAACAGTCAACTTAATGTCCAAATTCTCATTCTAACATGTCTAGGTAACTAAATAAAGTCTAAAAATCATTACTAACACATAATAAACTCAAAAATACTAACCCAAATTTCTTAATCAGACTCAAAACAACAATCAATGCAAAAGTACACTAATAACTATGGGTTGCCTCCCACAAAGCACTTGGTTTTACGTCATCAGCCCGATGTAACCAGTGCTCATTCTGGTTGACCCAACATCATTCCATCATTATATTTATGTTGGTCTCCTATATAATAAGGTTTCAGTCTATGTCCATTCACTTTAAAAAGTTCTCATAATTAGGATCAGTCTATGTCCATTCACTTTAAAAAGTTCTCATAATTAGGATCTTTAATATCCACAGCTCCATAAGGATCAACTTTTATCACAACAAATGGGCCCATCCACCTGGACTTAAGTTGACCTGGAAATAATCTTAACCTTGCATTATATAGCAAAAACTGTTGCTCTGACTGAAAATTTTTAGTAGGAATCTTTCGATCCAGCTACATTTTCATCTTTTTTTTATAAATCTTAGAACTCTCATAAGATTCATTCCTTACCTCTTCAAGCTCATTTAATTGTAACAATCTTTTCTCACCAGCATCTTTTAAATTATAATTGACCTCTTTAATAGCCAAATATGCTTTATGCTTAAGTTCAACTGGTAAGTGACAAGCTTTCCCAAATATTAGCCTATATGGGGACATTCCTATAGGAGTTCTCTATGCAGTCCTATAAGACCACAAAACATAGTCAATTTTTACTAAATAATTCATTTTTGTTAGATTCACATTTTCCATAATTCTTTTAATTTCCTGATTGAATAATTCACCCAAACCACTTATTTCAAGATGATAAGCAGTAACAATCCTATGATTTATATGATATTTCTTTCATAACTTCTCCATAATGGCATTTCTGAAAATTACTTCGCCCATCAGTAATGATAACTCTCGACATCCCAAATTTACAAAATATGTTTGTTTTCAAAAATTTTGCAACACTTTGAGAATCACATCGAGGTAAAGCAACAACTTTTATCCATTTTGATACATAGCCTACTGCTAACAAAATATATAAATTTTTGAAAGATGGTATAAATGGTCCCATGAAATCTAATCCCCAAACATCAAATATTTCAACTTCTAGCATATAATTGAGGGGCATCTCATTTCTTCTAGAAATATTGCCTACTCTTTGACATCTATCACAAGTTTTGATGTAAGCATTAACATCTCTAAAATTGTAGGCTAATAAAATCCAGATTGTATATTTTGTATGTTATTTTATCAACACCAAAATGTCCCCCAAAATCAGAATTATGACATTTTTGTATTTTGTATGTTATTTTATCAACACCAAAATGTCCCCCAAAATTAAAATTATGACATTTTTGGATAATTTCATAAGCTTTTCTAATGCTACAACATCTTCGAATGATCAGATCCTTTCCTTGTTTATATAAATATGGGTCATCCAAAAAATAAGGCTTAGCTTCAGAAATAAATTTCTTTAATATAAATATGGGTCATCCCAAAAATAAGTCTTAGCTTCAGAAATAAATTTCCTCATTTGTTATAAATTTTCTCATTTGTTGGTATGTCATTCCATAGGGTTTAAGATCACTAACAATATAGTTCACAATGTCGGCATACCACCGAACATGCCACTCATTTACATTGAACAAATTTTCATCTAGAAAATGTTCATTTATTTCTCTTTTTCAAAACAAAGTGGTTTTTCTAATTCAAGCCTGGACAAATGATCAGCAATTTCATTTTTAGTTCCATTCTGATCTACTATTTCAAAATCAAATTCTTGTACATAAGGAATCCATCTTATAAGTCTCAGTTTAGTATCCTTCTTTTTCATTAAGTACTTCATAGCAGAATGATCTGTATGCACTATACAATGAATTCCAATCAAATATGATCTAAGTTTATCAAAAGCATATACTATTGCTAACAAGTCTTTTTCAGTTGTTTTATAATTAATTTGATTTTCATTAAGAGTTTTATTAACATAGTAAATAATTTTAAAAATTTTATCATATCCTTGTCCTAAAACAACTCCAATAGCATAATCACTTGCATCACACAAGTTCAAAAGGTTTTTCCCAATTTTGGGAAATTATAATTGATGCAGTGATTAATTTTTCTTTTAATAATTTAAAAACTTTTAGGCATTCTTCATCAAAATTAAAATTGCATCTTTCTCCAGTAAATGGCATAAAGGCTTAACAATCTTAGAAAATTTTTTAATATATCGCGTGTAGAATCCTGCATGTCCTGAAAAACTCCTAATTTCCCTTACATTTGTTGGATAAGGTAAATTAGAAATCACTTGAATTTCAGTAGGATCTACTTCCATTTCATTTTCTGATATTGGATGACCTAATACAATTACTCCTGCTACCATAAATTGGCATTTTTCCTAGTTAAGAACTAAATTTGTTTCTTCACGACGCTTAAGAACTTTACATAAATGTTTTAAACATGAGTCAAATGAAGTTCCAAGCATTGAAATGTCATTCATAAAGACTTCAATCTCTTTTTCAATTAAATCACAAAAAAATACCATCAAGCATTTTTGAAATGTAGCAGGGGCATTACATAAACCAAAGGACATTCTTCTAATAGCAGAAGTACCATAAGGACTGGTAAATGGTTTTCTCTCTTGATCTTCAAGAGATATTTGAATTTGGTGATAACCGTTATATCCATCTAGAAAACAAAGTTATTTATGCCTAGCTAGTCTATCCAGCATCTGATCTAGAAAGGGTAGTGGAAAATGATCTTTTATAGTGGAAAGATTTAATTTTCTATAATCAATGCATATTCGTAACTTGTCTAGTAGGTATTAACTCATTATGCTCATTCACAGTTACAGTTACTCCTCCTTTCTAAGGAACACAGTGAATTGGACTAACCCATGCACTATCTGAAATAGGGTAGATAACTCTAGCATCTAAACAATTTAAAATTTCTTTTTTAAAAACCTCTTTCATAACAGGATTTAATCTCCTTTCTGGATCTGCCCTGGGTTTGTAATTTTCTTCCAGATTAATTCTATGCATACAAATTGAAGGACTGATTCCTTTAATATTAGCAATTGTCCATCTAAAGCTTTCTTAAAATTTTTCAAAATTTTCATCAGCTTTTCTTCTTCTTCCTTTGTTAAATTCGAGGAAATTATAACAAGTAAAGTAAAGGAATCTCCTAAAAAGGCATATTTTAAATGCTCAGGAAGTAATTTCAATTCAAGTTCTGGAGGTTTTTCAATAGATGGACAAAATGATTTGTCTTTGTCTATCGTGTCAAAAATTTCAAAACTTTCTTGAACATAACTTGAATCTTCCTTAAAAAAGGTTTACACATTGATCTAATTTATCTTCTTGCTCGTGTTCCAAATCTTTTTCCTTAGATTTTTTTTCATAAGTAGTCTTGAAATTGCATTTGCTCAGATATCTTATAACATCCATTATATATAATTCATCATCTTTACCTTTTGCAGAGTATTTTATTGATTTTGAAATGTTAAAAGTAATAGTTTGATCATTGACATGCATTGTTAATTCCCTTTTCTGCACATCTACCATTGCTCTTCCTGTGTCTAAGAAAGGTCTCCCCAAAATGATAGGTATGTCTCCATATCTAGCACAATGAAATCAATAGGAAAGATAAATTGATCCACTTTCACTAAGACATATTCTATAAATCCTTTAGGATAAGTTATTGAACAATCTGCTAACTGCAGAGTTACAGTAGTAGGAGTTATTTCTTTTAATCTCAGTCTTTTAAATATTGATAATGGCATAAGCTTAATGCTTGCACCTATCACATAAAGCTTTCCCATAAAATTTGTCTTCTATTGCACATGGAATTGTAAAGCTACCAGGATCTTTAATCTTTTCAGAAAGTTTCTTCTAAATTATAGCACTGTACTCCTCACTAAGTGCAACAGTCTCATTATCTTTAAACTTCCTTTTTTCTGTTGAGAATATCCTTCATAAACTTTACACAACTTGGCATTTGCTCTAAGGCTTCAGCAAATGGAATATTGATTATAAGTTTCTAAAATATTTCTAGAAATTTTAAAAATTGCTTATCCAACTTCTGTTGTATAAGTATCTGAGGAAATGGAGGCGGTGGTTTTTCTAAATCAATTTTTGGTGGAGAAATATGTCTTTCAGAATCTTTCGGAGCATCCTCTTTTAATTCTTCA
The DNA here is from genome assembly GCA_002079205.1 of Phalaenopsis hybrid cultivar. Lineage (NCBI taxonomy): Eukaryota > Viridiplantae > Streptophyta > Magnoliopsida > Asparagales > Orchidaceae > Phalaenopsis > Phalaenopsis hybrid cultivar. The sequence continues at coordinate 269,570 of JXCR01049176.1, read as the reverse complement.
ATTTCTTCTCTATCTACTTCAATCTCTTTTTGAATCCAACTTTCCAACACTCTTCCGCTTCTAAGTTGTATAGTTTTAACTTGCTCTTTATTATGGTCTTTTAGATTTGATTCAGTATTACTAGGAAGTGTTCCTTGGGATCTATTACTTAATGAACTTGCAATTTGCCTAAGTTGATTCTCAATATTTCTAATTGGAGCTCCTTGACTTTGTAATTGATTACCCATTTGTAACACCACTTCTTCTATAGACAACTTCTTATCCTTAAATTGTGTATTACTGTTGATACCTAGAGGATAAGTAGATCTATAATTATTATTCCTATGGTTGTTCCAGTTTCACAATGGGTTTACTTGGTTGTTCCCCCATTGGTGATTATTACCACTAGAAATGTTATTCCAGTTAAAGTTAGGATGGTTCTTCCAACTTACCACCCGAATTGTTATTCCAGTTAAAGTTGGGATGGTTCTTCCAAACTGGGTTATAATAATTTGGTTATTTTGCTTATTATTTATGCCATTCAAAGTTTCTAATGATGTTTGAGAATCTACCATTTGGACTAATGAGTTCTCTTCAATCATTGAAATTGGTTGAGAAAAATTCATTCTAAATTGGTCTAACTTCCTTGAAATTAATCTACCATTTGGCCTAATGAATTCTCTTCAATCATGGAAATTGGTTGAGAAAAACTCATTCCAAATTGGTCTAACTTCTTTGAAATTATCAGGCCTAATGAATTTTCTTCAATCATGGAGATTGGTTGAGAAAAATTCATTCCAAATTGGTCTGACTTCCTTGAAATTGCATCAGCTTGATTTGCTAACATGGTAAATGCATCAGTTTCATGAATATTGGCTACTTTCTTTGGATTTCAGAAGGCCATTGAAAATTATTGGTAGTCATCTCTTCAATTAAAGCATAAGCGTCATGAAATTGTTTTGACATCAATGAACCACCAACAATGACATCGATAATAGATCTAAGAGAACCAAATAATTCATTATAAAAGGTTTGAATTATTAACCAATCTGGTATAGCATGGTGTGGACACTTTATTAAAAGTTCTTTAAATCGTTCCCATACTTCACGAATAGATTCCCCTTTAAACTGATTAAAAGATGTAATATCATTTCTAAGCTTTGCAGTTTTTGATGGTGGAAATTATTTAGCAATGAATTTTGGTGCTAAATCACCCCAAGTTCTGATAGATCCAGGTGCTAACGAATTAAACCACATCTTAGCTTTATCCCTCAGTGACAAAAGAAAAAACCTAAGTCTTATGACATCATTTGAAACACTATCATATTTAAATGTGACACACAATTTTAAAAAATTGGTAAGATATAAATTTGGATCTTCAGTTAGTGATCCCTCAAACTGATTATTTGATACTATTTGGATAATAGTTTAAGCTCAAATGAATTAGCCACTACAGTGGGTTTTTAAATACTACAATGAAGTTCATTATAATAGGGTGAATAATAGTTTTAAGCTCAAATGAATTAGCCACTACAGTAGGTTTTTGAATACTACAATGAATTTCATCTACAATAGGGTTGAATCTCTTAAAGGTCTAAACTCTTGATGAATTTCAGCATTTTGATTATTTTGGTTTGTCATTTATGTACTTTTTTTTGATTTTTCAAGATTTTTAAACTTTTTTGGTTTTTCTGATTTTACTAATAGTTCTTTCTAATTTAGAATTGTAGGGCACTAGTCCTTCAAAACTTGAACTACGCATACACTAACATAAGATGAAATAAAATAAAATAAAACATACAAAATAAGATACAATATTTAAAGTTTAAATAAGACTTTCCAAAAATAGAATTTACTTAGTTTTCTGCCCCGACAACGATACCAAATACTTGAACCCTGGATACTTAATGCTTATGCATAGTATATCAATAGTTCTGAAGGTATTGTTCACTTATAATTTCTTATTTTGCAACAAATCCAAAAACTTTATCCTGAAAAAAAATAAGAATTTAACTTTTTAATATATATATATATTTATATTGAGATACTATGCAAGTATATGTATCGTTATCAAGTAATATAGGACTTTTCGATTAAAACCCGAATATCGAACCAACAGGGAAGATTATGCAATATGCGTTTTTCTATTTTTAAAAAGATAATTACTTAAACTAAAAATGATTTTTGTAGGAATTTAAAATATAAATATTTTTGGTATTTTTGATATTTTAATGAAACAGTAACAAATAAAAAGATAATTAAAATTTTTGTAGAAGAAAGTATTTAGTATAAAAATATCTTTCTTTTTATCATGAATCAGTAATAAGTATAAGAATTCTGTTGTGAAAGTATGCAAATTGTGTTGTGCCAAATAGGAGAAATAGTATTATTTAATCTTACTACGGATGTTACAAAGAACATTGGCTAATTTAAAGTTTGAATAGTTCTGAAGACTGGATAGGTAGAGAAGATACTAGCTCTCACTCTAGAGTTCCCTCGATTCCCTCTACCTGGGGGCTAACATTCTTGTATTAAAACCTAAAAAAATGAACCAAGTTAGGGGCTTTAACCTGTCACTTTAATGCCCTCTAACTCTACACCCATCAATAAATATTTTCTTATTTATTTGCACTCAATCATATGAACTATGTACTCATTCATACAACCTCATATGATTCTTTCCAATTGTTGACTGAGACAATACCAGCCCGGTTCTTACATGTTCTCACAACAAATCTTAACAATTGGATTGGCCAAATCAAGAAGTAAATGAAGTGTATGGATTTAAATCATCTCAACTTATTCCATCATTAAAGATCAATAATCTCCATAACTTCCATCGAAAACTTAATTACTTATCATTTTAAGAAGAAAGATAAGGAAAACTACTCAGAATCCATGGAGAAAACAAAATCATACTTTCGTTTAAAATAAGAAACCATCGTCAAACCAACAACAAGTCTCGATTAAAACCAAAAATAGTCTAAAACAAAAAGATAAAAACTTATTTCAAGTCCTCCACTAAACTCTTGAAGTTTATTTGAATCTCTTCTCTTTTACAATCACTCAAAAACAAAATAACAAAAAAAAATAAAGTAATAAAAAGTGGTTCCTGAAAATCTCTCTGAACTAACTCCCCAGAGAAGAACTTTCAAAACTTGTCTATAATTTCAGGACTCTTTTCTAAGTCCTCTCTTTTTACTTTTATAGTTTTCCAAGAGGTGCATTGGGATCTCTTCAAAATGTGTCTTTATTCAATGTATTTGCCCAAGAGATGCATCCTTTCATGATAATTTTTTGTCCATGGTGGTTACAGTCACCTATTAAGCCAATGGGTGCCTAAAAAAACTCTTCAAAATTCGTGAAAACTGATTTTACTTATCTAGTAACTGCCAGTTGGGCTTAAGCGCGAGGTCTCGGTGCTTAGGCGCGGGCTTCTCTATTTAATAGGCGCTTAAGCACCGGATCTGGTGCTTAGGCGCCCATAATTTTTTACCTTTTTTGCTCCAAATTTGATCCTTTTTCACTCTTTTAAGCATTTTTTTCCATTTTTATTTGTATCTGTAAGAAAAACACAAAAATACCTTCCATTAAAGCGTAATATCTCAAAAATAAGTATAAAAATATGTCTAAAAATACTATATATTTTAGGTGTATCAAGGGATCATCCACATGAGTCTCCCAAAGGATCAAGGGATCAAGGTCAAGAAACTTTGGGTTTGCATTTGTGAGTGATTGTGAGTGACGTGATTGTTGGTGAGTGCCTTAGCTCTACACCAACACCAAGGGTCAACCCTAAGGTCCAACAGTCTTATGGGAACTCTCTTTGAGCTCCCTCATAATGACCCCACCTACTAAGTGCTAGAGGTTAGGACCACTATGTGGAACTTCAAGTTGAGTAAAGAAGAGTTTTAGAATTTCTAATGGTGAGGGTTCCTTTTCTAGTTTTCTAGGAATAGTCAACAGGAAGTCTAACGGCTAGACCTTAAGCTACTAAAGAGGAACACTAGACCTCAACCAAAAATGAGGTCAACAATTGATTCATGGACTTCCAAGGCAGAAGTACCTTCTCTCAATTCTCATATTGTTCTTGGGCCTGAGTGCACAAAGAAATGATAACAGTCAAATTTCTTAGCCCCATAGTGGATCCATTTAATGAAAAGCTAATTATGTATCAACAAATTAGTGCTCCTACATCAATTGGCCTACTAGTCTGAGTGTAGTAATTTAGGATAACACTCTCCTTTGTTACCTTCCTGAGGTTTGTAGAAGGAAGAAACTTTGCAACAAAGAAGAAATGACAGGCTTTAGGGATGAGTTAATTTTGAAGTGGAAAATATTAATTTTGATTCATTCCTCATTCTGTCTTTGGTTGAGTTAAAATTGGCATAACTACATATAGGAATGTTTTTCAATAAAAATAATTTGTTGATACAAGATGGAATGAATGGTACCAATCTAACTTAAACAAAGACTAAACATTGATATAATTCTGGAAGATTGGCGTAGAACTCATTAACAACTGAAATAACTATTGTAGCAGTAGTGTAATAGAACACTTCCCAACATCTTTGACACAACAAGATGAAATAAATCTCCTTTCCTTAATTAGTTAATTTTAGTAATTGTGAGCTTCTTTGTTGATAATTTTTTTTATATCAAATACATCATTGATTTTGCTTCCCATTGTTATGGGTGTCATAGTATCAAGGAAAGATGATTCTTGCCTTTTCTTCCTCATAAATAATCCAAAATGCCTAGATAATGACCCTTTTGAACATCATGCAGATTTATGGAAATTTTAAGGAAGAAAAAGAAGGTTCTAAACTGTTTAGGGAGGTTATTTGAAAGGTCTCAAAATGTGGCACTTGGGTGCCAATCTAAGTGTAACAGGGAGCCTAGGCACTAGGCTTTCGTGCTTAGGCGTTAGTGCTAAAATTTGCACTACTTCACCTAATGTGCAATTAACACATCCTAACCTCAACTTGATCATTAAATTAATGTTTCATGTATCCTTTAATCATGTAGGTATCATTAACACTTAATAATTTCAACATAACCTCATAACTAAAACTTTACAAAAATAAACAACGAAAATCAATCCACATGTATAGTGCACACATAGTACCACATGTATAGTACCACTGAAAGAAAGTTATTAGCTATTATCTATGGCTTTGATAAGTTTAGACCTTACTTGATTGGAACCAAATGCATAGTGCATACAGATCATTCTGCTATCAAATACTTGATGCAAAAGAAGGATGCTAAACCAAGGTTAATTAAATGGATATTTCTTCTACAAGAGTTCAATTTTATGATAGTTGATAGAAAGGGAAATGATAATTAAATAGCTGATTATTTGTATAGACTAGAAAAAAAAATATTAACTAATTTTGCAAATTAAATTTTAAAAAATTTCCCTGATGAAAAATTATATAATATTGATATAATGAATATACTGTGGTATGTCGATATAGTAAATTATATTCTAAGTGATATTCTACCACCTGATGTTAAGAATCAATAATTAAAGAAATTTATTTATAATTCAAAATTCTATATTTGTATAAATAATGTAAAGATCTAATTATTAGGAGGTGTGTGCCTCATAAAGAAACTCAACAAATAATTGAAAGATGTCATGATTATGAATTTAGAAGATATTTTGGAACAAATAGAACTGCACATAAAATTTTGCAAACTGGATTTTATTGGTACTCTTTTTAGAGATGTTAATGAATACATTAAAACATGTGATCGATGTCAGCGAGTAGAAAGTATTTCTAGAAGAAATGAAAGCCTCTAAATTACACATTGGAAGTTGAAATTTTTGATGTGTGAGGACTAGATTTTATGGGACAATTTATGCCTTCATTTGGAAATTTATATATAGTACTTATTGTTGATTATATATGTCCAAATGAATTGAAACTATTGTTGTGCCTAGATGTTATGCTTGGAGTGTTTCTAAATTTTTAAATAAAAATATTTTTATAAGATATTGAATGCCAAAATTAATTATTACGGATTGAGGATCCCATTTTAGTAATAAGAGAATCAAGAAATTAATTTAAAAATATGATATTGTGCATAAATTTTCTAATACTTATCATCCTCAAACTAGCGGTCTAGCAGAGAAATCAAATCGTGAAATAAAATGAATTTTAGAAAAAACTGTAAATCTCTATAAATTGGATTGGTCTTCTAGATTTGATACTGCATTATGGGCATAAAGAACTGCTTATAAATCTCCTACTGGAATGTCACCATATAGACTTATTTTGGGAAAAAACATGTCACTTACTAGTAGAATTAGAGCATAAAGAATTTTGGGCTATTAAGGAATTTAATTTTAATCTAAAAGATGGTATTGCAAAATATTATTGCAACTCAATAAAGTCGAGGAGACTAGAAATGAAGCATATGATAATGCAAAAATTAATTAAGAGAAAATGAAAATATGACACGATCGAAAGATTATTAAAAGAAAGATTGAACCTAAACATGAAGTTCTATTATATAATACTATTGACCTTGTTTTTGGTTGAGGCATAGATTTTTCCTCTTTAGTAGCCTTGGGACTAGCTATATGATTTTTCTGTTGACTATTTCTAGAGGACTATAAAAGGAACCCTGACCATTAGAAATTCTAAACTCTTCTTTACTCAACTTGAAGCTCCACATGTTGATCGCAACCTCTAGCACGTAGTAGGTGGGTTCAATATAGAGGAGCTCAAGAGAAGTCCCCAATAGGATAGTCAAACCTTAGGACTAACCCTGGGTCATCTGGTTTTGGTTAAGCTAGCTTGCACACACTTTCTTACACACCCTAAACCCTAAGACCCCTTTGGTTGGTCTCGTGACTCCTTCTGAAAAGCTCATACGGATGGACCTATACCTTTGGTCTTTCGCTAAGAGAGTTAGAACCAGCATATTGAACATAAAAAATGAATCCTCATATGGCTCCTATTGGTTTGGTATGGCTCCATGGCTTGTTGGCCCATTTTGGCCCAAAATCACCAAATTACCAAAATACCCCTACAACCCTAAATTTTTGCAAAAAATCCCAAAATTACCCAAAATACCCAAGTTTTTCTAAAAATCATCTTAAAGCAATCCCCACTACCAAACTTGATCAAAATTCACCAAATTTTCAAAATACCCGTAAAACTGCCAAAATTACCAAAATGCCCCTCATGGCCTAAAATTTCCAAAAATTCCCAAAAATTCCAAAATCATCACAAAATATTCCCAATTTCAATTTTTGACCATCACATTCGCCCAATTTTACCCAATTTGACCAAAAGCCCTAATTTGCCCTTAAAGACCCAAATATCTCTAAATTAACCATAATTTTTGCCCAATTTCAATTCCAAAACAAAATTCAGCATCCCCGATCCTACTTTAAACAAAATTCAAGCCCAATTTGATCCAATTGCAAGCTCAATTTCACCCAAATCAGAAAGGCCCAATTTTGACCATATGCCTAAGTCTACTAAACTAGCCCCCCAATTCAATTCAAAATCACTTGAAATTTTCCGGACTTTTCACACCAAAATCAACATTCAATTTATCCCAAATTCAATCGCAATTTCAAAAGCCCAAGCCCTATACATCTAATTTCAAAAGCCTAATTTAAATCCAAAAGCCCACATGACAAACTCTTCTTCCATCATCCACTCAATTAAAATTATTTACTAAAGTACTAATTTCATGATTTCATCAAACCAAATTTGGCTTCATGAAAAGCTCTCTCAAAATACCAAAGATTCCAAAAATCCCTTCTCATGTAAATTAGCCAAGCCAAGGACAAACCATGAAGCCACTCCCAAGCAATAGGTAAACCATGAGAGCCATGCCACATCTTCAAACTAATATTTGCAAGAGGCCAAAACACTTTGAAATAGCCTTAACCTTCCATGAATCAATCTAAACCATGTTTAGGAAAATCTCCTTGGATAGAGACCTCACCATGATGATTGAGCTGAGCCATCTAATTTTTTTCAGCCCACACCTTCCTTGAGGAGTGAACCCAGCCCCAAATCATGATTTGACCCAAATTGACCCAAAATAGCCCTTCCACCATACTATTTCAATTCAATACCTATACACATGGAAAAAACCAATTGACTTCACCAAACCCAAGCCCTAACCTCATTGGACTGGATGGTAACCTGAGCCTGACCGGCCTGTCACTTAGGCTGCGGAAATGTCATGGTCAAGGGATCCCCATTGGCTAAAACTCAAAATTAAACCCATCCAAGCTATCTCATCCCAATTGGATTTTTGCACCTTGTTTTCATCCACATAAGCAACCCAAATTACTCACCAATTGCCTCTGGTGGCCTCTCCTTCCCCTTCTACTTAAACCCACCCTCCATGGCCAAACCAACAAAGCTTGAAATTCCTTGAGGAGACTCTGTCAAATTGCATTCAGAGCTTCTTCAAGACTTCCTAAGTGCAATGCAACCATTTCATAGCCCTCTTCTCTATTGAACAAATCCAATTTTCCAACCCTAATTTGAGGCCGAAACAGGACATCTCCAAAACCTCAACAAAATTCTAATTAATTACACCCACACCATCCCCACATTATGAGAAGAAGATCCCCTATAAAAGCCCCATCAATAGAGCACCCTAAAGTGGACTTTGATCAACATCCCAAATCAACCTTGGCCGAATTTAAGTCTAGGCATTTCACCATTGCTTGAAGCTTCATCTTGGAGCTCTTTGGACTGAAGGAAAGCTTTTGGAAGCACCCAATCAAGGCCACACCTCTTGGGAAAAGGTATTGTTCCATAAACCTAAACTCAGCTTCATTTAACTCTCCATTCTTATAGAGTTGTTTTAAGGGTTGATTAACCAAATGGATATACTCTCCTAGTCAAGATGAGTCTATATGAACAAACCACACTAAATTTAGTTAAGTACCGAGAGAGATATTAGGGTCTGAATGTGGGGAGTTCTCGGGCTACAGGCTTTGGGGAAGATGACCCGCAACTATTTGATGAAGTTTGTATCAAGCGGATGGCTATGATTGTGTCAGACGAAGGGATGGAGCGGAACCGCGGTCTGACGGTGCAGCCGCTTGGACGGCAGTGCCGAACAAGAAGACGCAGCGTGGAAAATCGGCACGTATGAGGATTGCAGGGAACCATGCTAGATAAGTAGAAAAATAGGGAATTTCTTGATTTATTTAATTCCTATAACTTCAAAAATGCATATCTTTATTTAGAAAAAATCACAAAATAAAATAAAATTACCCTTTTGCTCAGTGAACATAGGAGAACAATGTGAAAATATTTTCATGTCCATTTTTTGCAAGTATAATTTTTTTAATTAATTAAATGATATTTTTCTTATTTTTATTCTCCATTTGTATAGACATTTCACCATGACTTGATTTTTCGGGCTACGATTCTACTTGTTATGAGAAGGCTTTTTTTATTTCTCCAAGGCTAGGGGAGATATCTAGGCATAGATATCTAATTTTCAAGTTAATAGTTTCTATTTTGGTATAAAAATTATGATAATTAAAACACTTATTAGAAAAATATAAAAATTATTTTGGTAGGTTCCGTATGGTTAGAGGACCTTAAGAAAAATATAAACTCAATTCAACTCATTAAAAATAACTTTAATTGTCACCATCCCAAAAAAATGAAATAAAATTAATTTAGAGTAATTATAAATTTAAATGCCACAAAAACTATTCTCCACTGTAATTTTATTTTAGGGGAACTCCCCATAAAAATTTAAAGTCAATTGGAGTTAATTTGACCATTCACTTTTTTGACATTAAAATAATTATAATAATTAAATTTAACACAAAAAATCACCAAAATTGGTTTTGAGAACTCCTTATGATCAGAGGAACCTAATAAAAATAAAATTTTAATTAAAATAAATACTTCATTTTTGAGATTTTTTAAGGTTTTAAATAATTGGAATTATATAAAAAAATCACAAAAATCACAAAATTGTGAAAACATACTAAAATGTTGCATTTAGTCTTTTGATCATTTGTAACTAATTAAAAATATTTTCCTAATTTTCTAAGTCAAGATATTAATTTTAAGAACTTAAAATGAACTTTCTTTAATGTTACACTAAAATAATTCTAATAATTAAAATTTAAATCATAAAAATACGAAATTTGTTTCCTTGGGTTCCCTGGACTTAGAGAGTTTTAATAAAAATATAAAATTTAATTTTCCACTTAGATAATATTTTATATTTAATTAATACTCAAAATCAATAAGTAATTCTAGGAATTAAATTAAACCGCTAAAAATCATGAAAATTGGTCAAAGTGGTACTCTAACCTAGTTAAACATCAGATAATTTTCTTAAAGATAGAGGTTTAATTTTGATTTAGTTGTTAAATATTTATTGAGAATCCTTATTTTTGCATTAAAAATAATTATAAAAATAAATAAATTCAGAAAAATCACATTTTCTCCTCTGATGTTTTTATTAACCCATGAGTGAGGAAACATAAAATTTTCAAGTCATTAGAGTCTAATTTAATGAATTATGGGGTAATAAGGCCTTAGGGGCGAAAAGGTAATTTTGGAATTTAAGGCTTAATTAATATTTTGGCTTAACCAAAAGGCTAAATGAGCAATAAATAATCTTAATTGATATATTTTGATGACTGAAATATAGAAGGGATAAATTGTAGTAACCAATCTCACTTTGGTCTTATAAAGGATAAACATGTAATTTTCAAAATTAATGAAATTTATAAGATCATTTAAATAGGGAGATATTAAGGTGCGGGGTTTTATTTTAGAAGATTATAACTCACTGATTTTAGTCTCCAACTAATGGTTTTGAGATGACTTATAACTTAAGATAAGGATTAAGAATATAAATATTGAAAACCCTTTTTCTTAAAATTACAAATCTACCCATTAAATCTTAGGGGCTTAGTAGTGAACTAGGTTTAATCAATATTTTCTCTAATGAGGTTCAGAAAATAATTTATAATTAATTTAAAACCTTTTAAAACACGACAAGCACATTCTTTAAAAATCAAATTAATTAATTACCTTAATTAAGTCAAGTTGCCCCCAAGGGCCTTTACCCATATAATTCATAAGTGAGATATCAAGTGATAATTACCTCATTTAAGGGATAATGAGAACATCAAAATTCATTGAGCATAAGGGTAATAACTGGGTGAAATATATAGCAAACATAATAATACCAAAATGAACTCAAGCTAATTTTAGGGACTGTGAAATGTCTAGCGTACTATCCGAAGCTTCTTCATGATCCTTCAGAGATCTTAAAGGACACCTGGACTTATTATAGTTTGTTTAATGGAATCATCCTCAAAATTTTGACCCACTAAGATATGATATAGGATCTAATAGACACACCTCAAACCTATATTTTCTACTTTCTTTATAAGCATGTTTTAATTCCTATAAAATTATATATATATGTCTTGTATGTCCCAAACTTTCAGGTGGAGAAACGAGAAGTCTCAACAGGTACACATTTACAGTTTACACTACTTTCCTTTCCTGTATTTTTTCTTATTGCACTTCTTACTTAAACATTTGCATGCTAAAGAACGATGTCACCCAGCATGTTAAAGCTAAAACCTTGAGGATAGCCACAAAACTGAAATCAAAATCAAAATTAAAATCAATCAAGATAAAATTCACCCCCACAATATTAAAAATATATGAAAACTCAAAATTTAGTCACAAACATCACAAAATAACAATTGCAACTAAATTAAGATGTCTTTATCGGATGATCGGGAATCCCTCGAAGGAGGTAACATATGGTTGCTTACGAGATTTCCCACTATCTAAATGAAAGTACGGAATTCATTAAGTTGAGTTATTAAATTCATTTAGACTAAGTGAATTCAAATGAAAATAGTGGTACCAAAACGAAGGAACCATGGGATCCTATCTGGTGTAGCTCTAATCAACTTTAATATGCCTCACAATATTTAAAGAACCATAACAATAGAGACATTTGATTTGACATCATGACTTGACACATTAGAATACTTAAACCTGTGATGATGAGGAGCTTGGAGCTAGCACCGTGGGCAACACGACCATCTTCAATAGCAAAATCTGCCTACACCAGCTAAACCATTCCTTAGAATTAAACAATATTCCCTAGAACTTTGAGGTTATTTTCTTATGCAACATAAATCCTTAACTTATCATTATGCTTTAGTATAGCTCTACTATGCAATTTAAGCCCTAAACTGCCTTAGGATTCTGAGGTTGTCGTTCGTAACGACCTAAATCCTCATATCTTTCAGGCTATTTTTGTGATCGTTTCACATGAATATAAACCCTAAGTAATAAAATTAGCAGGATAAAACATTTAAATACTTCTCTTCTAAATTGAAGCCAAATAGTAGGATAGTTTGGGAAGTCATTGATGTTCTCCTCAGGATATGCGACACCCCGTCTTGCTTTCTTCGTATTCTACAATAAATGTTATAAATTTGAGTCATTCTCCTTTCACACATCTTTTTCCAATTTCAATGAAAATTCTTATTCCTTTAAACTCCTTGAAGATAATATCCCCTGATTTTTATTGAGAGTTTTCTTTGGTGACTTCGTATGTTAGGATGTAATTAACTATAGGGGCTTACACTTATAGGAAGTATTTCCAAACCTAGCTTAATATAAAACCTATTTAATTCATTATATTAAGTAGGAGAATTTTTTGTCAACATAAAATGGTTTTGCAGACCAAACGGATGTCATATATTCTTAGTTTATTTGATCGACCCTCACCCTCAAGTATTGTGTTTATCTTTCGGGATATATACATGGGTTGAGGTATAATGCTATTTCATTTAAACTATGAAAATAGTTTGATTTTATACTTTTCTAAATATATAAATATATATATATATGTAAACTAAATGTCCTTCCGAAGCGGCCGACAAAATTTTGATTCCGGCGACCGACAGCTTCCAACGGGCAACACCTCAACTTTTTAGTGCCAAAAATGTTTGGCGACTCCACTGGGGATTTTATTCTCTCTGCATATTAATTATAAAATATTATCTTCATACATCGTTAATGTGTCCATATCCCTTATGGGCCAAATTACCCTTCTTCTGTTGGCATACTTGACCCATTTCTTCATTCGTGAAGTACGGTCAACTCCTTCAGACTTTAGGAACATTTGTTAATTTACCTTTAAACAGAGAGGTTCAGGAGTTCATTAAGTCTTTTTTTTGGTGTGGGGTTGGACCCCCAATAGGTGTGTTGGTGGACTAGTTCCGCCCGGGCATTGTGCACTGAAAAGTTGGTCCCGCACAGTGTCCTAAACTTCACTTTCCCCTTCGAGCTTAGTTTGTTATTTTGTAAATTAAATCGAATTGGGTCATAATGTGCTTGCTCTTTAACCTTTCTTATTTAATTAAGTAAATCCTTCTACTTAAAACTATTTTTACTAAATTTAAAATCTTTACAATTCAAAAATAAAACAAAAATTTGCGCCTAGTCTACGGTCTGACCTTTGTTTGTTTTTAGTGTTCACACTGAAATTACAAGGTATTGGCCAAATAACTAGCCTCAGGGCTTTCTTTGTGAAGCTGCTGAAATGGCATTCCCCACGCTCACCTTTTTATGGGATTTTCCAGCCAGCCGCAATGCTCGCATTGGCGCTCCCACCATCAAGTCGGGACTGGATTTGACAAACTAAAAGTCATTCTTGGAAAAGCCCCGTTCTTCATGATGAAGGTTACCGCTCTCAAAGTTCAGGAGCCCTATACTGGATTTAAGTTGAACTGTCCCCAAGAATTCCTTTCTTGCAAGAAGGTGAAAACTACTACTCCTTCGGCACCTGCCAAGTCTGTTGTTCCATTTTCTGCTCAAGGGAAAGAGATTATGATCATAAAAGATGAAACTAAAGAATTTACCATCCCTCCGTCAGTGTTTGAAATTGGCTCAAGTTTAATGTCTGTGCCACTGACTCGATCACAGAGAAAGAATCGTAGCGAAAAGCTCGGAGGGCAGCCAAGGCCCAAATCTCAGAAAAAGTGTCGGATGACGAATTTCCTCACAAGGAGGAATTTGGATTACAGGAGACCTCTTCACTTTTGCAAAGGAATAGGTTCCACCCATTGATGAATACTAATGAATATGAAAGTATTCAAGAATTTATTGCTACTTTACCAACATTTCATGATCGTAGTGAGGAAAGGGAGAAACCCACTCCTATCACTAAAGTTCGCACTGTGTTCTAAAGATTGGCCACTAAAGAAGGATGTTTAGTTGTTGAATTACTTAAGAGAGTGTGATGTGCAGTATCCCCACAAATGAAGAGATTAATTTTGAAGGATGTCAGGTTTGCCCGATAGTCCCACAAATTAGCTGAAGCTTTACCAACACGTATTCCCGTCAGATTCCATCTGAGAAGTCGAGTTGATACTACTGTTACAACTAAATATTTTGTTACCTCTGTCACTCCAAGGTCTGTAGGACGTCAACCTATAAAGTCACGTCTGGGTCTGAAGATTCAACCAACCATGACCCAAAAGAATGCCCCGAAAAGGTTAAAGACAAAGAAATTACCCAATATTGTGTTTGATTTGCACTGTGGGGAGCATACTTCTCTCCGAAATGTCGATGCCTCTGTTGAGATACCCCGTTTAAGACATCATCGTAGAGAAAGAAAATGTGGCTACACAAAGTCGGCATACCAATATGGTCTAGTGAGCCAGCAGGGCAGACTAACGGAATGAAGCAAAATTCCAAAGTATTTAATATTGTCGTAGATATTACTACAGAATTTGATGAACAAGTGAAGGATGTTCAGAAAAATCCTTCAGATCTTAAGATAATTTAAGAGGCGACAATTGAAGGAAAAATTAAAAAGCTTAGGGCTGAGATTTCTAAGCTAGCCAGAGAACATGGTGTAACCATTAATGATGATGATGAAGATTTTCATTTCAATGATTATTTTGATGAAGGCTTCATGGATATTCATGCCATCGAGACTAGAGCCACCTCATCTGCACGCGATGCCCAACCTCTTGTGGAAGGGAATGCCGTAGATGACTTGCGTAAGGCTATTTTATTAAGAGATGAATAGATCAGCCAGATGGAAAAATGAATGGATGAGATGGCCGCCACCATGGCCACCATGACTACAGTTAATGGGCAATCTAAGTCACAACCGATAGCCTCTCCAAGAGTTAACCACCCTAAAATAATCCATATTATCGATGAACGAAGAGAAGTTGCTCTCGCTAATGGAGAAGTGCAGCAAAAGAAAGATTCCACACTGAATACCATGCCTGAAAAGGATATTAAACCATTGGTCAAACAACAAGTTTGAGAGGCCTTAGCCTAATCTAATGGCGGTGCATTGATTTTAAGGGGTAGACCTTACCCGGAGGAGTTTGATGTCGTGCCCTACCCCAAGGGTTTTATGTCACTAAACTTTAATATATTCACGAGACTGGGAATCCCAGGCAGCATATAGCACATTTTCGAGCCAGTTATGGNAATGTGTATAAGAGACAGGCATATAGCACATTTTCGAGCCAGTTATGGCTACAAAGAAAGTAGTGAAGCCTTACTCTTTCAACAATTTGTTAGCAACCTGTCAGGGATTGCTTTTGATGGGCATGTCGAGCTACCTAATGGATCAATTAAAATGTTCACCGAATTGGAACAAATGTTCGTAAAGATATTTTTTAGGGCCCAACACCATGTATCTATTGGAGATCTCGTAGTGGAAAATCAAAGACCCAACAAGACTTTAGAGGATTATATCTTATGGTGTAGAACCATAGCATGAAATGTGAATCTCAACTACAGGAACATATGCAATTGAGATTTTACTCAAAAGCATACATGGGACAATAGCTTTCATGCTCAATGGACTCACCATGAAGTCCTTCAAGAAATTCCTAAGTAAATTCAGCATTTTACAGGAGGAAGTTAAACATATGGATTATCAATAGAAAGCAGAGAATCCCAGGACAACTAGAACATTTGAAATGAAGTTTGGGATGGTGGCAACGATCGATAAGGGAAAATAATCAATAAAGATACAAGTAGAGCATTCTCTCCAAAATTCTCAGCAATCGTCAGTACATGTTCAACAACAAACATAACATCATGGACAGTCCATCCAATAGTCATACCAGGAAGGACCGTATCGGACAAATGGCAGAACAGGCCTGACTCTTTCAGAATGAAGAAGAAAAGTGTATTCTTTCAAAGACAAGGTTGTGCCCAAGATGTTCAAAAACTTAATAAAAAAGCCAGAGTTCAGACTGCCAGAATCGAAAAAGTTGAAAGAAATCGTCAAGAAAGAATATCCCAATTTTTGCCCCTAACTCAGGATGTTGGGACATACGATAGAAGCTTATTTTATTTTTAAGGATTGGCTCAAGAGAATCTTTAAATAAGAAAATATAACAATCTCAAAAAAATGTTTGAAAGAACTTAAAAAAAGTTCTGTGAATCTGATTTCAGCCGAGTCAATCGTTCTGATAGATCCATATACAGAAAAATATGGATGGAAAATAGTTTAAAGCAATTTATCCAAGAAGACACTGAATTAGATTCAGATCGCTTTAGCTCAGGCAACCGTTCAGTGTCTACATCGTGCTCAGCCCAAGTTGGAGATTTTGCCAAAGAAGTCGCCACAACTAGAAGAAAGAGAAAAAAGCAATGTCTTTAAGACTGATAGCGCAGGAGGTAGTATAAGGACTGCCTCTGCTAGATTGGTTGCCTTAGATTTGGTGAAGAAAATCCTCAAATCCCTGACCATGTATGATTTTTTTTTTGCCTCATCGGGGTACTATGAATATAAGGATTATGATTTTGGCTACGTTTTGACTATTTCTAATGATAACATAACTGATGTTGTTCAATCTAACTCTGATCTGGATTCCCAAACCAATCCTTGAATCATACTTGAGTATTATAAAACCATTAAAGATAATGAAGAAGATAGATTTCTCTAATGATGAAGAAGGAATACCATAAATTTTGCCTACATCATCTCAGGAAGAAGAAATTACAGAAGTAAATCTAAGGAGTGAAAAAGTATTACCCCCGAGAACAGCTCCGGTAGATAAAGGAAAATAAATGTCACTCGAAAAGAGCTACCTCCACCTCCACCAATGGAAGAGCCACATAGCCAAGTGAAAATTAGAGGATTATAAAAACTTGATTATAACGTGCTAGCTCATCTTAGGAGGTTGTCGGCCAAATTTAGCATCTATGATGCTCTAATCCTATCAAAGGAGATGAGCGAGTCTCTGGTTACAACCTTGCTCGACCAAGAGATTTGCTTAGCTCAGTTGGCCAGCACATCCTCGGATGAAGTTTGTTCATTAAAAGAATAGCCTGGGATAGCATTCATAGATGAAGACTTGTTTCTCAATAGCACCAACCATAACCGACTGCTCTACATCTCCATCAACATCAGCAGATTTGTATTATCCAGAGTCTTGGTAGACCCGGGAGCATCACTAAACTTAATGAGTCTATGGACATTGACATATTTGGACATTCAAGCTCAAGAGCTTACAACCAATAAAATGATCTTAAGAGGGTTGAATCAAAAGGGAGAAAGATCTCTTTGATCAATTACACTATTAATGATAGTCGGAGAATTAGTAATAACCACAAAATTCCATATCATCAATGTAGAGACTTCTTTCAATGCTCTACTTGGAAGACCATGGATTTACAAGCATAATATGATTCCATCATCCTTACATCAATGCATCAAGTATTTAAAAGAAGGGCAAGAAC
Source organism: Phalaenopsis hybrid cultivar (assembly GCA_002079205.1). NCBI lineage: Eukaryota > Viridiplantae > Streptophyta > Magnoliopsida > Asparagales > Orchidaceae > Phalaenopsis > Phalaenopsis hybrid cultivar. The sequence continues at coordinate 251,811 of JXCR01049176.1, read as the reverse complement.
AATGTATTAAAGGGGATTTACAACCGTTCTCAGTTCATGGAGTAGGCATTCATGAAGACGCTGCCTACTATGCACCTCCATAGAAAACAGTCTTTTCTCATGAAGTTGTGATGAATGAAATGCAGGATTCAGAAGAATAACAAAGAAGAGGCCATTCAACTCTGCTTCAAAAATCTACTATCGTCTCTTCACGACGAGGTGGTAGAGGATTTCTTAGCTCATACACCCGAGATCGAGGCCGAGGACGTGGATGAGGAAGAATCAACATGATTGTTGAACTGACTAGGCCAACCATCAACATCGGCATGGAAGAAAGTTTTGATGAAGAGAATGTCAAGGAATAAATGATGATGATAAAATAGAAGAGGACTTAGTACGAGATCTCCTTGGAATACATGAAAAAAGATGAATATGAGCCGATGTATGATTGGATCAACCACTATGTGAATGTCATGACCCTTACTCCGGTCTACCCTCAAAAGGTTGAGAGTTTAAAGGTCAAGTAAGTCCGTAGTTTTAGTTTGAAACCAATCAAGTTTTATTATGCTTCCCCTTTTACTAGTTCTAAAAATCATGCAAATTTAGAAGAGGATTCTAATAAATTAATGGAATTACCTTTTGGTTACTTTTCTCCTTATGTACAAAAGCTAATTCCATAAGGATATGTGTCGAAGAAAATGCCAAAAAGAAAAACTACAACTTTTTGAGAAATTGTGGAATGTTAAAAGCCAAACTCCTAATTCAAAAGAAGGACTCAAATTTTTTACCATAGGACCAGTTGATGATTCATAATTTTGCATGGTTGTTACTAACAGATTAGAAGAAGATTGCCTCAATGTACAAGATGACTCTCAAGAACAGTTAATAGGTGATGCTCCACCAGAATTTGAAGAAGAAATTAAATCAACCGTTGATGAGTTAAAAGAAATAAACCTCGGGACTGAGGAGCAGCTCCAACCAACCTTTATAAGTTCCTTACTCGGCGAGGAAGAATTCATAGAGCTGATAAAGTTATTATAGGAATTTAAAGATTGCTTTGCCTGGAGTTATGATGAAATGTCAGGACTATCAGGAAAAGTTGAAGTACATATGCTTGGGGTGGATAAAGATATGACCCTAGTAAAATAAGCTCCTAGAAGGATGTACCTCGAAATAGAGCAACAAGGAATTAATGAGGTAAAGAAATGAATAAATGCTAACTTTATCAGAGAAGAGCAATACCCCACATGGTTAGCCAATATTGTTCCAGTTAAGAAGAAGAATGGATAAATCCATGTATGTGTTGACTTCAAGGATTTAAATAAAGCATGTCCAAAAGATGGATTTCCTTTACCAATACCATAATTAATGGTGGACTTCGCTTCGCGCATGAAATTTTCTCCTTTATGGATCGATCTTCACGATACAACCAAATAAAGATGGTTTCGCAAGATGCAACACTCACAGCTTTCAGGACGTTTATTAGAAGCTTCAGCTACACAGTAATGTTGCTTGGATTAAAGTATGCAAAAGCAACATATCAACGTGCAATGACAAAGATTTTTAACGACATCATTTAGAACCAAGTGGAGTGTTATGGGGATGATTTGGTCATCAAAAGTAAATAGAAAATAGACCATTTATACAATTTGAGGATCATCTTAGAACGATTACGACAATATAATCTTAATATGAATCCCTTAAAGTGAGCCTTCGGCATTACCTCCAGGAAATTTCTAGGATTTGTTGTCCATCATCGGGGAATTGAGATCGACTCAGATAATATTAAAGCTATCTTGGAAATGCCTCCTCCCAAAATTTTGAAATAACTATGTTCCTTCAAAGGAAATTTGGCATATCTGAGACACTTTATTTCTAACCTCTCAGGCATTGGGAAATGTATTTCAATATAAATAGTTATACCAGGCAAACCATGGATTGGTCTGATTTTTATTATGCCCGATAAGGGTCTGTTGAGATTGTCCAATCATTTTACAGAGTCATGCGCCAATAACAAAGTAGAGCGAATTGGTAATCTCAATGGATATAACAAATTGTCATCCATGGTGGCTCTAAATTTATCATTTGACAATTTTCTGGACAATCAAGATTTTAAACCTAAGGCTAGCAGAATACCATAAGTACACGATGAAGTTGCTAGAGCAGATTCCCAATGTAACTCTATGCCGGATTACTCGAGGATATAATGCCCGTGCCGACGCTCTAGCAAAATTTGCTAAGGAATTGGCATGTCCACTGGAGGATTCCATTGAGATTACGGTACAAGAAAGACAAATTTTGTCTCGGATCAATCTCGACAGTCTACATAAGCTTGAAAAAGAAGAAGGAATGATGATTATGGTTGCTGACTTCAATGAAGATTAACATAAGCCATTAATAGAATATTTGCAAACTGGAAAGTTTCCAGAAAATAAATCCAATGCATATCACATCACAAGAAGGGCTATGTCATACGCTCTAGTGGGAGATGTTCTCTACAGAAGATCAATCGATCAGATGTGGCTACCATACCTGAGTACAGTAAAAGCACAAAATATTGTCAAAGAAGTACATTTTGGATTGTGTGTTACTCACCAGTTAGGGCTTAAGGTGAAGATGAAGATCAAAAAACTCGGACATTATTGGCCATCGATGATATTTGATTGTATGGATACAACTATGAGGTTTCACCTTTGCAAGGTGCATGGGGTGGTCTTACACCAACCCCCAAATGTGCTACACCCAACTGTGCCTCTTAGCCAATAGAGTGTTGGGGCGGCACAAACATAATAGGTTGGATAGAACCTCCATCCTCTAAGGGACATCGATTTATACTTGTTTCTTCAGATTACTTTTCCAAATTGGCAGAGGCAGTGCCATTACGAGAGGTTACAACACAACATATTTTTCAAATTTTTCAAGACCAATATAGTCTACCATTTTGGTGTTCCACGCAAAGTAATTTCTAACAATGAGACAGCCTTCAGAAGCACAGAAATTAACAACTTTGTCAAACAACACGGGATAGATTGGAGATACTCAACAATCTACTATCCAAAGGAAAATGGCTTAGCCGAGGCTTTCAACAAAACACTGGTGCAGATTTTGAAAGAGACACTGGACGAAAATAAAAGTGTTTGGCATAACAGACTATTGTAAGCTCTGTGGGCCTACCGAATGACGTTCAGGACTCCCACACAATGTACACCATACTCGTTTGTGTCCGGGTCCGAGGCCGTACTATCGCTAGAAGTTCAGAAATCGTTCCTCAGAGTTGCCATCACCATCCAAATCACAACTAAAGAAAGTGCAAAGCTTAGACTTGAAGAATTGGAAAGTCTTGAGGGAAAATGACTAGAAGCACAACAACACTTGGAGCTCTACCAAAAAAGAATGGTGCAGGCTCATGACAAATTGGTCTGCCCGAGGGCATTTAAAGTTGGCGATCTTGTCCTTATTTTGAAAAGACCTATTCTTACATACTGTAAAATAGATGGAAAATTTAAACCAACTTGGGAGAGACTATTTGTCATAGAAGAAGTTTACTCAGGAGGATCTTACCAGCTGGTGGTTTTTTGGGGTGAAAGAACTTGTTGCCAGTCAACGACCACTACTTGAAGATATAGTACCCGACGTGATGTTGCTCGAAATCAACATTTGCTTTTGAAACTTTGTTTTTTTGGGGGTTATTTATTTGAATTTTATAATAAATTTATCTCAAAAAAATAAAATTTATTTTGGTTTGCCCATTTTTGTTTCCCTTTTTCTATTTCTAATTTCAAAATCTAACTAAATTAAAAAATTAAATTGAAAAAATTAAATTTGCAAATAATAAAAAAATTGTTGTTTAATAAGTGCTACGTTCTTGTTCTTGTTCATAATGAATGTCAACACACTGATGTTTTTTTTCTGTCTTCTGCAAAAATAATGTTGGGACATAAGCTAATTTTCTCTTTTCGAGATGGCCTCAATCTCGTACTGTATGAAGAGAGGGCTGCTCAGGGTGGTACTATAGACTTGGACTTATACTTCTGTCATGTCAATGTAGAATATGAGAATCCTCTGATGGACGTTGACAGTCACCAAGAAAATGAAGGATTACCATCTCTGCTAAATATGGGCACAAGAGAAGACTCCTCACATAAGAGGAAGAAGAAGATCACACAACAATAATATCCAATTGAAGGAACCAGTCGCCTACAATCCCTGATAACTGCTCCAACAAGGGATTTAGTAGCTGCCAATGAGGAGAAAGTGTCGGATGCAGTGCTTAGAAGAACACAACGTTGCAATGTCAATTAATACAAACATAGAGCCTTACAACTGGAAGAAATAAGACCGCAAAAAAAAGCAGTAGGTTTACTCACCCCTATTTCTGAGGGGAACATTTATGACCCATGTAAGAGGGAGACCACTTCTAGCCCACCTGGTATGGAGGATGAGTTAGAGTTGACCACAGAGCCAATGCAGAAAGAAATACCACATTATTCCTACAAAAGTTGCCCACTAGGCAATGTTGAAATCTCTGTAAGAGCATCTACTGGAGGAGCATTTATTGAATGCTTAAGATGCAACATTCTACACTTGGATTGCAATAGTTCTTTTCAAGAGCTTATAACCATCAATATGGGAGGCTAGTAGGCAGCGCATCTAGATGCGGAGTCATACATTCCATTACCAGAGTAGACATGGGTTCCTAAAACTGTCATAACAAGGAGACAACCCATACAATTTGATGATATTTCCACAACAGAGTTAGATAGAATGTCCAGAGTCAAGAGAAAAGAATTTGAGTTCTTTGAAGAAGTTCGAGGTGAAATGGTCAACATTTTGGAAGGTTTTGCACTGTACACTGGAGACTTCTCAAAAAATGATGAGAAAAGGATTTTAGATTGTGTATTTGACTTGAGAGATAGAGGTCAAGCTGGTCTACTGAGGCTGAGAACTTATTCAGAGCCATGGAAATGGATGCACGGAAAAGGTAGAATAACCATTTAATGTGGTTGTTGCTACAACTTTACTGAAGAGAGACAAGGGAACCCCCCTAGAATCTTAATATATGATTAGGTGGATCCAATGCCATATGCAATAAAAATAATGGTCAAGGGGCTGATTTGATGGAGCACACTACCACCCGTCTGCATCTTGAACAACTACATAATCAATATCTACTAGAAGAGGGATTGCATCGCTCCCCATATTGACCACCATGACGTTGTTAGACCTTTTTGTATAGTGTCTTTCATGAGCAGGAGCAAAATACTCTTTGGAAAAGAAATGGACACCATTGGCCCCAGAGAATTCAGAGGGACCATTGAGATTCCATTGTCGATGGGCTCAGTGCTGGTTTTAAACGGAAATTGATCAGATTTGGCCAAACACCACATCCCGGCAATGTGATATCCCAGAGTTTCCGTAACTTTAAGAAGAACGCGAGATCTCAAGGTAGCGCTAGGGTTTCGCTCAGACCCAGAATTGGAAGAACTGCAGACTTATGAGCTATGAGAAGGTTGCACCTCTAAGTACACGTAAAATGAGTGTTTATCCTGGAGCGTGGCTTAGTAGGTCAGCTTGATCAGGAGCTTATCCCATTAAAGATGGATAGTAAATAGATTTCTTTTTGTATTGTGTTTTGATGTAGCAGATATGATCAGTTTATGATATGTATTCAGTATATGGTGTTTCAGATGTGTTCAATATGTTGTCTTTTGATGTTTTAGCATGTACTCAGTCTATAACTCATATTTGAAGCAGATTAATGAAATTTCTTTGCAATGATTCAAATCTCAACCTTAGACGAAGAGGATACAGACATCAGATTTTGCATTTCTTTGCAATGATCCAATTATCAAACTTTTGGGGTTAAGGGAACAAGCACTTCGACTTATTCAGGGCATCCCGCTCCCATTCTTCGAGATCGGCTTAAGACCACCTTAAATGGTGTAAGACATCTGATTCTCCTTCCATGATTGATACCCGAATTTAAATTCCCATCTTGGTGTCAATACCTAAATCCTAATTCTTATCCTTCAATATACCGGAAACCTGATAATTTGAAATCCACTTTCTAATCCCAGCAAGAGTTCTGAATCCTCAATTTTGATCAAATTTTCACTTGGTAAACCCCCAGCAAAAATAAGTGCTACTCAAGCCTACTCTTTGTTCTAAGTCTATTGACTTACAAACCTATGTTGGTTTTATTGATATTGTCGGTCAAAGTCAATACATGCGCTGTGCTTGCCCAACACAACACACCTATTGGGGGACCATTTGTTGATCTCATTTTTGGTTGGGGTCTAAATTTTTCCTCTTTAGTAGCCTAGGGTCTAGCTGTAGGAATTTCTTGCTGACTATTCCTAGAGGACTAGAAAATGAACCTTCACTATTAGAAATTCTAAACCATTCTTTACTCGACTTGAAGTTCCACATGTTGGTCCTAACCTCTAGCACTTAGTAGGTGGGGTCAATATGGTAGAGATCAAGGGGAGTCCCCTATAGGATGGTCAGACCTGAGGACTAACCTAGGGTGATATGTTTTTGGTTGGGCTAGCTTGCACACACTTTCTTACACACCCCAAACCCTAGGACCCCTTAGGTTGGTCTCGTGACTCCTTTTGGAAAGCTCATATGGATGGACCTATACCCCTGGTCTTTGGCTAAGAGGGTTAGAGCCAACATATTAAGCATAAAAAATGAATCCTTATATGGATCCTATTGGTTTGGTATGACTTCATGGCTTGTTGGCTCATTTTGGCTCAAAATCACTAAATTACCAAAATACCTCTACAACCCTAATTTTTACCAAAAATCCTAAAATTACCCAAAATACTCAAATTTGTCCAAAAATCATCTCAAACCATTCCCCACTTCCTAAATTGATCAAAATTCACAAAATTCTCAAAATATCCCCAAAAATTGCCAAAATTACCAAAATGCCCTTCATGACCTAAAAATTCCAAAAATGTCCAAATATTCACTATTTCAATTTTTAGCCGTCACATTAACCCAATTTGACCAAAAGCCCCAATTTTTCCTTAATGGCCCAAATGTCCCCAAATTAACACCAATTTTGGCCCAATTAGCTCCAATCTTACCTAATTTCAATTCCAAATCAAAATTCAACATCCCTAATCTTTAAACAAAATTCAAGCCCAAATTGATCTAATTGTAAGCTCAATTTTAGCCAAATCAAAAAGTTCCAATTTTGACCATATGCCTAAACCCACTAAATTAGCCGCCCAATTCAATTCAAAATCACTTGAATTTTTTTCAAACTCTTCATGAAATACTCCTATACCAAACTCAACATTCAATTAACCCAAATTTTAGCCCAAATTCAATCTCAATTGTAAATGCCCAAGCACACTACATCTAATTTGAAAAACACAAATTAAATCTAAAAGCCCACATGACAAACTCTTCTCCCATCATCCACTTAATTAAAACTATTTCCTAAAGTTCTAATTTAATGATTTAATTAAACCAAATTTGGCTCATGACAAGCCCTCTCAAAATAACAAAAATTCCAAAATTCCCTTCTCATGAAAATTAGCCAAGCCAAGGACAAACCATGGAGCCACTCCCAAGCCATAGATAAGCCATGAGAGCCATGCCACATCATCAAACTATTATTTACAAGAAGTAAAGCCACTTTCAAATATCCTTAAGATTCTCTTAACCCCACCCATGAATCACTCTAACACATGTTTAGCCAAATCTCCTTGATAGAGTCCTCACCATGATGATTGAGTTGAGCCATCTTATTTTCTTAAGTCCATCTATTGCGGTGCATATATCAAGCGGATCGCTCTGATTGCACCGGACCAATAGATGGAGCAGAACTGCGGGCTAATGGGGAAGCTACATGGATGGAAGCACTGAACCAGAAGATGTTGCATGGAAAGCTCAAAGCTTATGAGGATTGCATGGCACCGAGTTGGATAAGTAGAGAAATAGGGAATTTATTGATTTATTTAATTCCTAAAACTTCAAAAAAGCATATCTTTGTGTAGAAAAACCACAAAAATAAAATATAATTACCCTCTTGCTCAATGAACAAAGGTGAACAATGTGGAAATATTTTCATGTCCATTTGATGCAAGTGTAATTTTTTAATTAATTAAATGAAGTTTTTCTTATTTTAATTCTCCATTTTCATAGACATTTCACCATGACTTGATTTTTGGGGCTTTGATTTTACCTTTTATGAGAAGGCTTTTTTGATTTTTTCAAGGTCAGGGGAGATCTCTAGGCATATATATCTAATTTTCAAGTTAATAGTCTCTGTTTTGGTATAAAAATTATAATAATTAAAACACACATTAGAAAAATACAAAACTTATTTTGGTAGGTTCAGTGTGGTTAGAGGACCCTAGGAAAAATATAAACTTGATTCAACTCATTAAAAATAACTCTAATTATCACCAACCTAAAAAATAAAATAAAATTAATTTAGAGTGATTATAAATGTAAATGACATAAAAACTATTTTGCACTATAATTTAATGTTAGGGGAACTCCCCATAAAAATTTCAAGTCAATTGGAGTTACTTTGACCATCCAAATTGATTAATAAAGTGAAATCACATTTTTGCCATTAAAATAATTATAATAATTAAATAACAACTTAAAAAATTACCAAAATTAGTTTTGAGAGCTTCTTGTGATCAGAAAAAACTAAGAAAATTAAAATTTGAAATAAAATAAATATTTCATTTTTGAGGTATTTTTAAACTTTTAAATAATTAAAATTATTTAATAAAATCACAAAATCACAAAATTGTAAAAGTATACTAAAATGTTACATTTGGTCTCCTCATCATTTGGAACCAATTAAAATAATTTTCATAATTTTGTAAGTCAAGATATTAATTTTAAAATCTTAAAAATGAATTTTCTCTAATTTTTTACTAACATAATTCTAATAATTAAAATATAAACCATAAAAATATATTTTTTTTATTTAGATTCTCTGGACTTAGAGAGATTTAATAAAAATATAAAACTTAATTTTCCACTTAAATATTATTTTATATTTATTTAATACTAAAAACCAACAAATAATTGTTGTAAATAAACAAACCTTTAAAAATCATGAAAATTGGTCCAAGTGGTCCCCTAACCTAGGTGAACCTCCAATAATGTTCTTAAGGATAGAGGTTTCATTTTGATTGATTTGTTAAATTTTAATTGAAAATCCTTATTTTTGCATTAAAAATTATTATAAAATTAAATAATTTCAAAAAAATCATATTTTTCCTCTGATATTTTAATTAACCCATGAGTGAGGTAACATAAAATTTTCAAGTCATTTGAGTCTAATTTAATGAATTATGAAGTATTAAGGCCTTACGGGCAAAAGGGTAATTTGAGAATTTAAGGCTTAATTAATATTTAGACTTAACCAAAGGGCTAAATGGGAAATAAATAATCTTAATTGATATATTTTGATGAATAAAATATGGAAGGGATAAATTGTAGTAACCAATCTCACTTTGGTCTTATAAAGGATATATTTGTAATTTTTTAAAATTAATGACATTTAGAAGAACATTTAAATATGGAGAAATTAATGTGAGGGGTTTGATTTTAGAAGATCATAACTCACATATTTTATGCCACAACTAATAGTTTTGAGATGATTCATAATTCATGATAAGGATTAAGAATATAAATATTGATAACCCTTTTTTTTTTAAATTACAAATCTACTCATTAAATCTTAGGGTCTTAGTATTAAACTAAGTTTAATCAAAATTTTGACTCATGAGGTTTAGAAAATAATTTATAATTAATTTAAAATCTTTGAAAACACAACAAGCACATTCTTTAAAAATCAAATTAGTTAAATTCTTTTATTATGTCAAGTTGCTTCCAAGGGCTTTTACCCATATAATTCATAAGTGAGATATCAAGTGATAATTATGCCATTTAAAGATATTAATTGGGTGAACTATATAGCAAAGATAAATACCAAAATGAACTCATGATAATTTCAAAGACTATGAAATATCTAGGGTATTACCCGAACCTTCTTCATGATCCTTCGGAGATCTTGATGGACACTTGGACTTATTATGATTTGCTTAATGGAATCATCCTCAAAATTTGGACCCACTAAGATATGACATAGGATCTGGTAGACACACCTCAAACTTGTATTTTCTACTTTCTTTATAAGCATGTTTTAA
>JXCR01049176.1:222197-241581 GCA_002079205.1 Phalaenopsis hybrid cultivar | reverse complement strand
TGGTAGACACACCTTAAACTTGTACTTCCTACTTTTTCTACAAGCATGTTTTAATTCCTGCAAAATTATATATATATATATATATATATATATATATATATATATATGTCTTGCAAGCACTAAACTTTCAGGTGGAGGAATGAGAAGACTCGACAAGTACGCCTTTCCAGTTCACAGTACTTTCCTTTCCTGTATTTTTGCTTACTGCACTTTTTACTTATACAATTGCAGCTAAATAACGATGTCACCCTACATGTCAAAACTAAAACCTTTAGGATAGCCACAAAACTAAAACCAAAATCAAAACTAAAAAATCAAAATAAAATTCACCCCCCGCAATATTCAAACTATAAGACAACTCAAAATTTAATCACCAGTATCACAAAACAATAATTGCTACTAAATCAAGATCTCTATCGGATGATCGAGAATCCCTCGGAGGAGGTAAACTACAGTTGCTAACGAGATTTCCCACAGTCTAAATGAAAGTACGGAATTCGTTACGTTGAGTTTAGTAAATTTATTTAGACTAACAGAATCCGAAAGAAAATAGTGGTACCAGAATGAGGGAACCGTAGCATCCTAATCGGTGTCGTTCTAATCAATTTTAATATGCCCCATAATATTTTAAGAACCATAAACATAGAGACATTTGATTTGATATCATGACTTGACACAATAGAAAACTTAATCCTGCTACGACGAGGAGCTTGTAGCTAGCATCTTGGGCAGCACGACCATCCTCAGCAGCAAAACCTGCCTACACTAGCTAAACCATTCCTTAGAATTAAACAATAATCGTTAGGATTTTGAGGTTTTTTGCTTTTGTAACATAAATCCTTAACTTATCTTTAGGCCTTTGTATAGCTCTGCTATGCAATTTTAGCCATATCCCACCTTAGGATTCCAAGGTTGTCGTTCGTAACGACCTAAATCTTCATAACTTCTAGATTATTTGTGTGATCATTTCACACAAATATAAGCCCTAACTAAAAAAATGGACAAGATGAGACATTTAAATATTTCTCTTCTAAATTGAAACCAAACAGTAGGATAGTTTGGGAAGTCATTGAGGTTATCTTCCGGATCAATAACACCCCCTAGTCTTTCTTTCAGATTCTATAATAAATATTCCAAATTTTTGTCATTCTCCTTTTGACACCACTTTGTCCGATTTTGTTGAAAAGTTATATTCCTTTCAACTCCTAGAAGATAATATCCCCTGATTTTTATCAAGAGTTTTTTTGGTAACTTCGGTTGTCTATGATGTAATTAACTGAAGGGGCTTGCCCTTATAGGATTCATTTTTAAACCCAGTTTAATATAAACCCTATTTAATTCCTCATATTAAATAGGAGAATTTGTCGGTCAACATAAAATGGTTTCGCAGACCAAACGGATGTCATATATTTCTTAATTTATTTGATTGAGCCTCACTTTCAAGTCTTGTGTTTATCTTTCGAAATAGATACATGCCAATAGTTGTAGTTCTCTTTCATTTAAACTATGAAAAATANTATATATATATATATATATATGTAAATTAAATGTCCTGCAAAAGTGGGCGACAAGATTTTTATTCCAGGGACCGACAACTTCCAACAGGCAACTCCTCAACTTTTTAGTGTCGACAAATATAATTTTGAGATTATTTTTAGGAAAACTGAAATCTTGATGTTTAAGACCATTTAACGTGATTAAATTCTATCATTATGGAACAGTTAATATTAAATATCCTAAAACTAAAAAGATATTAAAAGTTAATGGCATCAATTAAAACATTATTTCCAACGGCGCCCATCTACATGAGCCATGACGCCGACAACGCCATCAGAAGCGCCAATAGTGTATCATGTAGTTTCATGCATTCAAGACAAATTTGATGGACTTTGATAGGATTACACTTCAAAATAACCGCAAGGAGCTGTTTTAAAGGCCTAAAAACTGCCTTGGACAACCAGAAACTTCCAAATTTCAAAATTCATGGCTTCCAGTTCCAGAAATACTTCCAAGTATGGAGTTTTCATTAGAAGAAAATTTTTTAGTTTTGACGCACAAAGATTAAATGACAAAGTCATTACGAAAAAAGAGACTTATCAAGGAGAGAGGCTTTGTCAATCATGGATTGATTAATCCAAGTTCTCAGATTGATAAAATCATTATACAGAGACATTGGGAAGTTCTATGCTATACTTCCGCTGCGTGTTGTTTTACTAGTGGTAAAGGAATTCTATGTTAACTTACATGGAATTACCCAAGGAGTCATCTTCATTCGAGATAAAGCTGTACCATTTACTCCGCCTCGAATTAATGATTTGTACATAGTAGAAAATGCGTCAATCTATCATTATACAAATTTTATCACAAAAAGAGATATAATGCAAGATCTATATCATTTTCTGATGGATGAAAACGATAATTGGGAAATCAGAGATGAGGGATACGTTAGTTTTTTCGCTTCACTACTTAATCCAATATCAAACAATGACATTTCTTCATCTGTGCAAAATTACTCTCTACCATAAAGATTAGTAGAGTTACAAAAGAAAGTGCAATTTTAAACTATTGCATTTAAAAGGAAAAGAACATTAATGTGGGATCAATTATTTTCAAATCTATTAAGGGTATTATTATGAATGGGCCTATATATGGGCTGGGACATCCTTCTACAATTTTCTTACTTTGCAGTCAATCTCAAGTGCCGTATGAAAGTTGAGAGAAAGTATTATTACCCTGGGAGTCCATGATTCCTATTGATGACAATTATATTGGGAATGAAAATGAAACATTTTTATTATTTTTTATCATTCATCACATGCTTCAACACCATTAATGGCACAAACAGTTGGAAGTTTAATAGCTTTGGAGAAGAAAATGAAGAAAATTGAAAAAGAACTTCAGAGTATTATGAATGTAATAAGAAATCTTAACTAACTTTTTGATCACTTAGATTGGAGGATGAAGGAGAACTTTGATCATACTGGAACAATTGAAGCAGTTTAGGTGTAGATTTTCAAGAAAAATGGATGAATCGATGAAAATTCGACTGATCAATTCCCATACTGATCTTTCTACAATTTGTAAGTCCATTACCAGTATATGAGAGATATTAGAGGAGGAGAAAGTACTGAAGATGAAGCAGAATAATTGAAAAAGTTGTAATCTCTACTATTTTAAAGTAACTATGTTTTTAATGTGTCAACATTCTAGTGTTGTGAATTGATTTCGATGTTGAATTATAATTTAGTTTGCTTTATGTAAGTGAAAGTGTGATTAGAAAAGTGTATTTGTAAGAATTGGATTTTTCTATATAAAAGTTAGTTTTGTGTTGTTGTGAAAATGCTTGTTTGTAAATTATTTTAAGATGAAAATTAGTGTTCAAAAAGACTAATTAGACTTTGGAGTCAATTGAAAGAAATTTGAAAATTGCAAAAATTAAAAAAAATTGAAATTTGGGCCACTGGCACCGAGGACGCCAAAATGGGCGCTAACATCACCCTCGACCCAAAAGTACCCAAATCCCTTAAAATTCATGATTTGCATAGTAAAAACACCATTTTTACCCTTTCGATCACCTTCAACATCCGGTTTGTGCACCTAGAGCTTACTACTGCTTGAACATGAGGCGATTTTAAGGCAAAAGAAGTTCAGATTTCATCTTTTCTTGGTAAGAGCTACATTTTGAACCCAAATTTTTTTATTTTTACGAAGGATTTATCTTACATTGCAGAGATCCAAAATTTTGAAGTTTTTTGAGAAGATTTTGAAAAAATCCTTTGATGAGGAACTCTTACTTAGTAGATTTAACTTTAAGACTTTCCACATTGTGATTTTCGTAATTTTAGGAATTTATTAAGATTTTATCAAATCTTCTTGAGCAAGGGAAAGAGAAAGGTGGATTATGATGATCAAAAGTTTGTCGACTACAAGGCTAACAATATTTTCAATAGTCTGCTTGAAACAAAGAAAGTAATTTTGGATCGAGGATTTAAAAATTTGGGTGGAGAAGTCAAAAGATTAATTAATGCTTAGCCATGGGAGAATTTTTGTTACTTTACTGTCAAGGCTATTATTGGTATAGTGAGGAGTTATATGCCAACTTTAAGGAAACTTCTGTAAACTACTTTTTTGTTCATGAGAAAATGGTAGAATTTACTCCAAGAAGAATTAATTAATATTATCAGTTAGAGGATGTGTATAGCTGTCAGTACAAATCATTTTCTGCTACAAATGAGGCCTTAGATGAAGTTATTTCTTTTCTTACCGATGGAAGAGGAGCTTGGAAGGTGAAGAATAATGTTAAGGTAAACTTTCCTCTTTCTATTTTAAATGTAGTATTTAAGGCCTCGCATTATTTTATATCTGCTAGAATGATACCAACAAATCATGATAGCGATGTTACAAAGGAAAGATCCATCTTGAAATTCTAGATCCAGCAGATGAGAAGGATAGATGTAGGCTCTACTGTTTATTAAAAAACTTGTTATATTACTTTGGAAGAGACTACTCGTGGTTTAGCGCACCCTGCCCTGATCTTCACTCTATGTGAACAGGCAGGAGTTGATTTTAGAATGGATGAGGAGATGATTGAACCTCTAAAACCTATTTTGCCTGCAAATATTAAGACTTATGAATCTCATGTTTGATGGAGATCTGGAAGTAGGAGTAGGGCTATTCCTTCTACTTCTAGTACCCCTACTCTCTAAAGACTTATGGAGCAACTGATGATCCAACGTAGAGATACCTTGAGGATGGAAAATAGAATGAAAAATATGAAGGCCATAAATGCACATAATGATGATTTGACAAGACAGAAGTTTGAACATGATGCTGCTTATGATGATGCGATGACCAGACGCATGAGGGGTGACTAGTCAGTTTAGTTTCCTACTCACCCTATCTTTACCCCATATCAACAGCAAAACTTTGATGTAGATGAAGAAGAAGATGATGACTGGTGGTGTTTTAGTTCGGTCTTTTTTTATTTTATAGTTGGTTGTACTTTATTGTTATTATTTTTTGTTTTTAGAGTGTGACACTTTGTTTTATTTTAGATGTTATGTTATATTGTGAATATTAGGATTGTGAAACTATTTTTGCATTCAAATTTATTTTAGTATTGTCGTTAGTTTTTGGTACTTTCTTGAATGTATTTATAGTTAACTCTTAACAAATTTTTATACATATTATGCGTTATTTAATATTTTAAGACTTGTAGCTTTTCATATTAGCACGTGCAATATTTCATAGTTAAGTTTCAATATTAGAACCTTCAACAAGTAAGTATTTTCTATATGTATTAAATGTTTTCTTTCACCCTTTATTTTTTAAAAGTTTTTCATGCTAAATCTTTTGAAAATTTAAGTTTGGGGGAGGGGGGAATAAAAATTCATTTATAAAGAAAGAAACTTAATTTTATTTATCCTTAATTAGCTATGTTTTTAAAATTTNGGATGAAAAATTTCTTTTTAAAGAAAGGAATTTAATTTTATTTGCTCTCAATTAGCTATATTTTCAAAATTTTTAAATTTAACATGACCGTTGGTATTAGAGGGTAACTTCAGATAACTATATTTCTGTTTCTAAATATATGGTAAACTTAAGTAAGAGTTTTCAATAATAAAAGTTAATTTTAAGGATTAAGATATTTAGTATAAGAGAATAAGACTATGTTTTTCTATTATAAGAGATGGAATTTGTCTTTTTGAAGTGTTAAAAAAATTTTAGAGATTCATGTAAGAAGAAAAGAATAAAACTTTATGAAAAAAATTTAAAGCTAATATAAATTTACTATAGTGAAGGAATGTGAAAAGTTTTTAACTTTAAGAAGAGGATAGTGAAGTTCAAAATCATTAAAGGCTGTCCAGATATAGTAATCCTCTCATAAAAAAAAAAGAGAAAAGAAAAGAAAAAGGATTGAAAATTTTCTGAAAGAAAAGAAAAAAAAAGGAAAAGATGTGAGGAGAAGCTTGAGGAGATGTCTAATTAAAAATTGGCTTCACTTGAATCAACTTAAAGAAGAAGGCTTGGCTTTATTTTCTAAACTTATTTTGAAGTATTAGAATATTTACTAGTAAAGTTTCATGAAGTTCGCTTTCATATGGATATTCTAAGTGGCTTTAATCTAAAAATTTGTAATTTTCCTTGAATAGAATAGAGAATAAGAAATCTTAGACTTGACTGTTAGATATTGTTATACCTTTAATATTAGCTGGAGTTATTTTATATTTTTCTTAATTTATGCTATTATATTTAGTGGAGTAAAATATGGAAATTTAGAAGTTAAATTCTTTGTAATGAGTCCTATTTTTATGTAGTAAAGGAGTTACTTGACGAAAAGTAATATTTAAGTTTGGGGGACTTTGATGCACTAAAAATACATGCATATATAGACCTATATTTTATACTCATTTTTAGTGATATTGCACTATAAAGGAAGGTATTTTTCATATTTTATTATAGGTCGTTGATTTTTAGGACTTGAAGGTAAAAGGGAGAAAAAAGTATGGAATTTGGAGTCAAAATGGTGTTTTTGAAGAAATACTCAGCGCTGATGGTGCTAGGACGAACTCTGATGGTATAGAACTACAAAATAGAGGCCGAACTATCCTCAGTGCCAGAAGCAGCGCCGACGACGCCATTTAACATAGAGCGTTGAATTACTTCATGGGCCACTAGCACCGACGGAACCAATGTCGGTGTAAGACCTATTTTTAGAAGATTTGATGAATTTGGATGCTTTTGGAAGATTTTTTGGATGCACCTATTGGAAAACCGACATTAGGCTCTATTTAGAGTAGAAATTGATCATAAAAAACCCCCTTCGACCGCTTTCCACTCTCTTCCACACTATTCCACATTCCCCACAGCCACTTAAAGTCTATTAGTTTTTTATTTTTTAGAGTTTTGAGTTTTTGTGGTGAGTTTAAGTGTGAATTCTTCTCTATGAGTGTTAGAGACGGAGAGAAGTGAGAGATTTCTTCTTCTTACATCTTCTATAAAGAGGCAACAAGGGATTTGCTTTGAGAAAGTGTTTCAGATAAGCATTGTTTTTTTATTATTATTATATGAACTTTCTTTTATATATGAAATTTGTATTTTGTTGTGTCTTTCTCATAAAGTCTGAGCAGTTTCTTTTATCTTTCTCCCTACTCTGAGATTTGGTGAAATGAAGAGATAATTTGGTTGTGCCAATTTTAAAACATAAAATAAATTGTGATGGTTTTTCAACTCCGTTCTTAATTTACTTTTTGATCTGGCGAATTGAACTGTTAAAATATGTTGTGAAACATATGATCCAAGAAATGAAGTATGAGTTCTACAATAAGAGTGAGAATCACATTTAATTCCATGAATGAGTATTTTGATCATTGAATTAAGTGCAAATAAATATAGATATATACTATGTTGGGTGTAAAATTGGAGATTTTAGGGTGACAGACTAAATTCCCCAATTTGTTCTTAGTGTATAAGAACTAAAGCCAACGTTAGCCTTCAGAGGAAGGGAAGTGGGAGCTCTGGAGTGAGAGCCAGTATCCACCAAGCCTAACCACGGATCTAAGGACTAAACCTGAGATTAGCTAATGATTTTCAATAACACTGAATTAGGGTAGAGAATTAAAATTGGTCATATTTGGCACAACACATATTTAAACCATTTTTCTCATCTCATTTTACAAAAAACTCATTGTAGTGGGAAAGATGTTATTTATATCAAAAAACTTCATCACATAAAACATAATTTAGTAGTTACTATTTAAAATTTGCATTTTAGTTTTGCTAGTAGTTAATAATTTAGTTTTGATAGTATCCCAAATAATTTGAAATTAGTAATAGTGATTTCATTTTATTTATGTGAATTTCCTAGTAAATTTATCATTTCAAATTTAAACCTTCCCCGTGAGATTGATATTTGGGGCTTAAATAGAAATTCTTATATTACTTGATAACAATACGTATACTTGCGTCGAATCTCAATATCAACTTCTTAAATTTCTTATTCATAAAATAACGCATGAAGTTTTTGGCATCATTGTAAAACAGAGTCAAATTTATATGTTTTACACAACTATATTTTCGGGATCAACCACCAAAAATAAAGTAAAGCATCCAATTCTCTACACAAATCTTTGTTATAGGTATAAAACTACCTTAAATGGAGCAAGGCATCCTTTTAAAATCTTTGAGATAGGCATAGGACTACCTTAAATGGAGTAAGGCATCTAACTCACTACACAAATCTTTGAGATAGGTATAAGACCACCATAAATGGAGCAAGGCATCCTATTATCATCTTCTGAAATCTGTTTAAGGCTACCTTAAAAGGATTTAGGCATCTGATTCTCTACACAAATCTTTGACATAGGTATAAGGCCACTTTAATTGGAGCAAGGCATTATATTCTCATCTATTGAGATAGGTATAAGGCCACCATAAATGGAGTAAGGCATCAAATTCTCTATACATATCTTTGAGATAGGTATAAGACCATCTTAAATGGACTAAGGCATCCAATTCTCGACACAAATCTTCGAGATAGGTATAATACCACCTTTAACGGAGCAAGGCATCCTATTCTCATTTTTTGAGATCAGTCTAAAGCCACCTTAAACAGATTATGGCGACTGATTCTCTGCAAAAATTCTCAAGATAGTAATAAGACCATCGTAAATGGAGCAAGGCGTCATATTCACATATTTTGAGATCGGTATAAGGCCCCTTAAATGGAGTAAGGCATATGATTGACTACAAAAATCTTTGAGTAGGTATAACGCCACATTAAATGGAGTAAGGCATCTTATTCTCACTTCTCTGCACTTTTGTTACCTCTTGGGTTGGACGTGAGTCTCTGTGATTTCATTCCCAACATAGAACTCCTTTCTTTCTACCGATCTTTTGAGTTGGTTGTGAGATCTGTGCATTCGATCAATTTTTTGAGTTGGTTGTGAGTCCTTATGCATTACATCTCAATCTGATTTCTTCACAGATTTTTGCCTTCTGAAATTAAATTTTCATAAAATCAAAATCAAAACCAAAACAAAAATCAAAATCAAATCAATATTAAGAGGTAACACATTGATATAAAATCAAATCTTTTTTGTGACCATTAGTTTCCACGATGTTTGTCTCTTCAAATCTATCACGTAGGCCCTCACTTGGGCCAGCAAGCACAAATCACTATGTGAATTTCAAATTTACTCTTCAAATTGACATTCTGAAAGTACATCTATTAATCCCCGATAAAAGTTCTCCAGTCTTCAAATTCGAATGATGATTCCTTCAATACTCCACAGTGAAAACCTTCTCCACATTTCCTCTGTTCTGTGTTGACTTTGTTGATCTCTTCGATCAATGCCAATACATGCGATTTTCTTGTCCAGCTCACCACATCTATTGGGGGTCCATTTTTTTACCGTACTTTTAGTTGAGGTTTAGTCTTTCTTTCCTAGGAGCCTAAGATCTAGCCATATGACTTCTTTGTTGACTATCCTAGAAGACTAGTGATGGAGCGCTCACCAGTAGAAATTCTAAATGCTTCTTTACTCTTCTTGGAGTTCTACATGTTAGTTCTAACCTCTAGCACTTAGTAGGTTGTAACTAATATAAGGAAGTTCAAGAGGGGTTCCCCATAGTGGGGGTGTGGCTTGGTCTTGCACACACACACTTGTAGCTCACACATTCACCAACATAATTGAACCCTAACCTACACGTGTCAAATTTGGTTCCCTTGCCTCTTTGGAGACTGATGTGGGTGGTCCCCAAAACCCTTAGTCTTTGGCTGGGGTGGATAGGACATGGTAGATACAAAGTGAGGTTTCTATGGTCTCATGACACCATGAGGGTGAAGTGGGGTTCCTATGGTCTCATGACACCATGAGGGTAATTCTATGTTCAACATTTCCATCAAACCACAACCCTACCCAAATATTAAATTTTGGCATTTTAGCCCTAAACTTTCCCAAAAATACAAAATTGCCCCTTAAACCATAAAAATTCAAGGTTGTCCCAAATCGCATAATTTTGTTCAAAAATCATTTCAAAATATTTCATACCATCCAAATTACTCAAAACACAAAAAAAATTTCACATTTACCAAAAAAACCCAAAATTTATCAAAATTACCAAACTGCCCTTGGTGGCCCAAAATTTCCCAAATCTTCCAAAATCATTTTAATCACCCTTAAAACCAATTCTTGATCATCCATTGGGTCTAATTTGACCAAATTGACCCATTTTGACCGAAATCCCAATTTTGCATTTCAGGGCCTAATTGCCCCAATTTACCCCAATTTCCATCAAATTGATTTCAAATTTCTTTAATTTCAAATCTACACCAAAATTCAACATGTTGAAATTCCATTTCAATCAAATCCAAGCCCAATTTGGAGGGTCCATGATCATATTCTTAAATCAAAATCCTACTTGCATGCTTAAAAGCCCATTTCCATAAGTAATTTCCAAAAGCCCATGCATTAATTTTAAAAGCCCAAATCTAAGCCCACATGACAAATTTTCCCTCCTCATCATCCTTTTAATGAGATCATGCATCATGGCACACTCTTTCAAAGGTTCATGAAAATCCAAAATTCCATTTGTATGATGATTTCCCATGAACCTATACATGACATGACATGTCTCATGGAATCTTCCATGTCCATCTTAAAATAAAATTTGCCAAAAATGGCAAGTAGAGGTGACTCTTCCTTCTCTCCACTAAACTTGGACATTCCCCATTTAAGACACAATTAAAATCTTTCCCAACCCCTAAACCAGCCAACTAAACTCACCAAACCTTGTGTTAGGGTCAGCCCAAGCACCCTAGCTACCTTGGCATGAACCTAGCCACTCGACCAAAGGATTAAACCCAAGATAGCCCAACTTTCCAAAACCCCACTTTCCCATTGGATACTCACCTTGGAGCTCACCTCAGACCAAATTGAATTGACTCCATGATGCACGATCGACTAGCACTATTAATAAATATGCAGTTCAATCCCAATAAAAATAAAATCAGTAAAATAATTTTATCTTTTAAAATCTCTAAGCTATCAAACCCGTAATAATAATACAAGTATATGAATCGCTCAAGTAATAAAGGGCTCTAATGGAGTCCTAATTATCGATCCCATAAGGAGTTGTAAATTCTTATGGCTATAATCAAACACACTATTGAAACTATAAAACTTAAGTAAGAAAATTAAATTTAAAGTAAATTTAATGTGGTCCAAATAAAATGCAGTTAAAAGAACAAAGTTAACTAAACTAATTGCTAAACTTCAATAATAAACTTATAAAGACTAAACAAATTTTTGAAATGTAGAGTTCAAATTTAAGAAAGCATCCATCCCCTTACAATGAGTTTATGGAATGTGAAGAAATTAAAATCATTTAAAATTATATATTAAATTGAATTGTGCCAAATAAAAGCAATCTTATTCTTTACTCTCTTAGAGTGCATAAAGAACATTGACTAATCCAGATTTTGGTCCTTAAATCTGTGGTTAGGTTGAGAGGCTACTGGATCTGACTTCTCTCTTGCCTGAGGGCTAACAATCTCGCTTTAATTTCTAAGCAACTAGACCAAATTGGGGATTTTAATTAGCCGCCTTAAAATCTCTAATTCTATGCATATCAAAGTATATTTCTCTATTTATTTACACGTAACCCCATGGATAACATTCTCGCCCATAAAATTGAATGTGACTCTTACCTTGTTGTAGAAAGCATAGCCCTTTTGGATCATATGTTTCTCCATGAATTTTAACCTTTCAATTGGCCATATTGAAAATTAAATAATGATCAGAGTTTGAATCATCATAATTTATTGACATTTAAAATCTTATATAATAAAACTAATTCTTTACAATACCATATCTCTATGTAGTGAGAAAGATAAAAAAGACTAGTCAGAATTCATGAGAAGGATATGACAAAACATGGATTTCATATATAAAAATAAGTTTAGAAAATAAATAAAGAAAAGAGCACAACTTATCTCACACTCATCCCCAAGAAAATCCTTAGAAGTTTGTTAACCTCAATTTTTGTTGAGGTTTAGTTCTTCCTCTTTAGTAGCCTAGGGTCTAGCCATAGGACTTTTCCTGTTGACTATTCCTAGAAAACTAGACATGGAAACCTCACCACTAGAAATTCCAAAGTTTTCTCTACTCAACTTGAAGTTCCACATATTGCTCTCAACCTCTAAATACTTAGTAGGTGGGGTCACTGTGAGGGAAACTCAAGATGAGTCACCCTTAGGATTGCTGGACCTTAGGGTTGACCTTGGGTGTTGGTCTGGAGCTAAGGCACTAAATACACTTATTTGTACCCACAATCAATCACAACCCTAAACTCAAATTTCTAGCCTAGATCCCTTGATCTTTTAGGATACTCATGTATATGGTCCCCTAAACCTACTAGCCCTAGCGCTATGGTTTGGCTAAGACCACTATGTAGAGGACCCAAAATGGGGTTCTCTTTGGTTCATGGCTTATTGGTGATTCTTGGTATCTCAACTCTACCAAAATACCCATCTTGGCCCTTACCCCTAAAGCACCCCCAAATTACCAAAATACCCCTCTTGGACCCAAAATCCCAAAAATTCTAAAAAATCCCAAAAAATCCCAATAAATCCTAAATATTCCTAATTTCATTTTTCTCAACTACTATATGACCCAATTTGGCCAATTTGACCATCTTTAAGCAAAATCCCCAAATTGCCCTTTAAAGACCCAATTTTCCCCAAATCCAACTCAAATGTCAACCAATTTGATCTCAATTGACCCCAATTACAATCCTAAACTCAAATTAACTTTTTATATGACCAAACTAAACCAAATAATGGTCCATGATTTGAGCTTAATTTTGATTTGGGTCAAAACCCCAATTTTGACCATATGACTTGATCTCACCAAATTGAACCCATGGTCTAGTCAATTGGCCCCAATTGATGTTGAAAAATCTATATAACATTCATATACATCAAAATCAACCATCAATTGGCATTGGTGAAGTCTCAAATCTATTTTATTTTGGCCTAAATCCAAAATTCCCAAATTTAACGCCAAATTGGCTAAGTCCCCAAATTTCACCGAATTGATTGCCTTAACCTCCAAATTGGCATCCAATTCATGTTGTAAACTCTTCAAGAGGTCCATATTGACCATTTATAGCAATCAATTTGGACTTAGCTCAAGGCTAACCCAAGCTAGACCCAAGCCTAGCCCAACATGACCAAATTGATTAAAGTTCAAAATTCCCTCAAATTGACCCTTCAATTGAACTCAAAACCATTTCCATTCTTCACCAAAGTTGTTCCTTGTGATCATCTACACCAAATTCAACAATCAATTGAGCCAATGGACATGGCTAACCTATTACAAACACAAGTTTTGGTCATTTGCCCCCACTTGGACCCATACACTAAATGTGACCTAACCACCTCAAAGCCACCAAATTAACTCCACTACAGCCATTAGTTGGACCTAGTGACCAGTCTAAACACCATGAAACCACCTAAATCAAGCCATATTAGTTGGACCTAGTGACCAGTCCAAACACCATGAAACCACCTAAATCAAGCCATGGACCAACGTAGTTGGACTTAGTGACCAGTCCAAACACCATGAAACCACCTAAATCAAGCCATGGACCAAAGTATTTCCAAAAATTCACATGCTTAAGATATCTTTGCCAAATCAAAGCACATTTGCATTAAATTAACTCCACCACAGCCATTAGTTGGACCTAGTGACCAGTACAAACACCATGAAACCACCTAAATCAAGCCATGGACCAAAGGTCTTGAACTTAGTGACCAGTACGAACACCATGAAATCACCTAAATCAAGAAATGGACCAAAGGTTGCCCAAATTAAGGGATCTTATTTCCAAAAATGTACATGCTTAAGATATCTTTGCCAAATCCAACCACATTTGCATTAAATTGTTGCGATGGATTCCTCTGGATTCCCTGAGCTCCTAGCCACCTCCCCCTGGCCGGCCGGCCGGCCTAGTGGCCAGAAAAACCCAAAATCGAGAGCCACTCCCATGGAACCTCACCCAAATCAAACTTAGAGGCCAGCTCATCCAAATCAAACTATGGAACTCCTCTGCCCTTCCCCTAAGCACCACAATGCACCCAAGCTTATGCTCTGAGAGCCACCCCATGACCATTTTTATAAGAACTCGCCTCCCACGGCCATGGGAGGTGTGCTGAAATTTTCTTAGAGAGGTCTCTCCAAACTTTGCACAGAGCTTCCCTGAGATCCCCTCAGTGCGTTCCAACCATTTTTCCTGACCCATTCTCATTGTCAGAGCCCAATTTTGAGCTTGAAACACTGTCGTAAACCAGGACAGAACCCAATACACCTCCACACTTTACCAAACTTCAATTTCTTGT
Source organism: Phalaenopsis hybrid cultivar (assembly GCA_002079205.1). Lineage (NCBI taxonomy): Eukaryota > Viridiplantae > Streptophyta > Magnoliopsida > Asparagales > Orchidaceae > Phalaenopsis > Phalaenopsis hybrid cultivar. The sequence goes on along the minus strand of JXCR01049176.1, from coordinate 227,180 downwards.
GTCCACACCTTCACAAGAGTGGAAGAAGCCAAAGCCCCATCAAATCCCCCTTCCACAAAGCCTCTACCATAGCTCTAGGACAACGCCCAAATCCGGCTGTGATCGAATTCATATTTAGGACTTACACCAAGACCAGGAACTCAATCCCTAACCTCCTTAGACCCCAACAAATTTGCCTAGCTCCTCTGATCAAAGCTTCCCTCCTCAGAGCAAAGGTATAAAACTCCTCCTCCTCCCGAGCTTATTTTGATTCCCCATTTACTTCAGCTTGATTTCATGGCATCTTAACCGTATGGATATGTTCGTCTCACTTAGACGAGTCCATAAGATCAAACCCGAAGTTGTTTGGTTGAGTCTAGGCCGAGATCTTAAGGTTTAGTGTGGACGGGCATGGGATCATTCTATCGGGGACGATGAGGGGAGCCGTTTGATCAGGAATGTATCAAATGGACGGGGGAGATCACGTCGGACGGCACTTCAGGACGTGAACCGCGGGCCGAGTCAGCAGCTACGTGGACAGCGGCGTCCAACTAGAGCGCGCCACGCATGCCTTCGGAGCTGCCTAGGATCTAGTCAGCACGCGCTCTTTAAATAGATAAATAGAGTTTTTTCCGCATGCCTTCGGAGCTGCCTAGGATCTAGTCAACACACGCTGTTTAAATAGATAAATAGGGCTTTTTAAATTATTTAAATACCCCTAACTTAGAAAATCCATAACTTTGTGTAGAAAAATCACAAAAATAAAATAAAAAAGCCCCTTTACTTCGTTAACAGAGGAGAATAATGTGGAATAATTTTCAAGTCTATTTTGTGCATATTTTATTTTTAATTAATTAAACACTATTTTGAATCATTTGATTCTCCATGCATATTGACACATCACCTTGGCTTGAAATTTTGACATGTTGTAGCCTCTATAAGGGGAAATATTCTCTAATTTTTCCAATGTCAGAGGAGGTTCCTATATATAGATCCATATTTTTCAAGTTATTCCACATCATTTTCTTCAAATAATCATGGAAATTAGCATATTGATTATAAATTGAAAGGTCCACCATGACTAGAGAAACCTTTGGAAATAATTTCATGGGTCAAGTCATTTAAAGGAAGGTCCACCATGATTAGAGAAACCTTTGGAAATAATTTCATGGGTCAAGTCATTTAAAATGAGGTCCACCATGACTAGAGAAGCCTTTGGAAATAATTTCATGGGTCAATTCATTTAAAATACTAATTTCATGGGTCAAGTCATTTAAAATGTCCTTAAATTTTACAAACATTAAATCACTAAGATAATTAAATATGAAAAATATAAACATTTAAATGACTTGATTTTTGATCTCCACTATGATAAATTTTGGAAAATATAAACATTTAAATGACTTGATTTTTGATCTCCACTATAATTTATGATCCAGAGGAGAAATTTAAACATTTAAATGACTTGATTTTTTATCTCCACTGTGATTTATGATCTAGAGAACTTGAAAATAATTAATTTTGGAAAATATAAACATTTAAATGACTTGATTTTTAATCTCCACTGTGGTTTATGATCTAGAGAACTCATCCATAAAAGTTTCAAAATATTTTGAGTTCATTTAATAACTTAAATTGATTTTTAAAGATAAATTCCACTCAATTTCAAAATATTTTGAGTTCATTTGATAACTTAAGTTGATTTTTAAAAATAAATACCACTTTTGACACTTTAAAATATTTTGAGTTCATTTGACACCTTAAGTTGATTTTTAAAGATAAATACCACTTTTAACACTTGAATGATTTTGAGTTCTTACAACAACTTAAATTGATTTTTAAAGATAAATACCACTCTTGGCATTTAAATGATTTTTAAAAATTAAAATATAACTCAAGAAAATTATGAAACTTAGTTTTTTGAGTTCTATGTGATCAGGGATATTTTATAAAAATCAAATAATATTTAGAATAAAAACTTGATTTTTAGCGTATTTTAAATATTTAAATAATAAAAAAATCCATAAAAATCACAAAAATAATAAAACTCATGAAAATATTCTAAATTGCTTCCTAATTACTTAGGAATAATTAGAATATTAATTCCTGATTTTCTAAATAAAGATATTGAATTTTAAAGCTTAAAAATAACTTTTAAAAGGATAAAAATAAGTTTTCACTAAAATAATTCCAATAAGCCAAATAAAAATCTGAAAAATATAAAATTTGCTCCTTTTAGTTCTCTGACCTTAGGGAGATTTTTCAAAAATACAATACTTAATTTTCACCACCTAAAATATTTTATTTTTATTAAATATACCAGAATTTAAAATAATTCTAATAAATCACACAAAATTCAAAAAATTATGAAATTTGATCCAGAGGCTTCCCTAGTCTAGTTCTACCTCCAGTAAAAATTTTAAGGGATTATAGGTTACCTTGGTCAAGTTAAGAATTTTCTTTGAAAAATCCTATTTTTGCATGAAAATAATTATATAAATTAAATTAAATTTTTAAAATCACATTTTCTCCACTGATGTCTCAATTTACCCATGAATTAGTTAGGACAAAAATTTTAAACTCATTTGAATTGAATTTGATAAATTATGAGGTGTTAAAGAGCCTTAGGGGCAAATGTGTAATTTTGGAAATTTTGCCTTAATTAACATTTAGGATTAATTCAAGGCCTTAGGGCAAATGTGTAATTTTGGAAATCTTGCCTTAATTAACATTTAGGCTTAAGTCAAGGAGGGGAACGGGTAACCTTTGATCTTAATCAATTTATTTGATGCTTGAAACACAAAGTGGTTAATTGGTAGAAACCATNACCTTCTTCCCCCTCCTAACTTGTTGGATACCTCAGAGGTCTATTAAACTTAATATTCTTTGCTCAATGGAACCATCCTTAATTAAACTTTTAAGGACTCACCAAGATATGACATAGGGTTAGGAAAATCATCAAAACTTTATTTTTCCTACTCTTCATAAATGCCCTCACATGCATTTTTAAGTTTCAGGTGTTAGAACGAGAAGACTCGTCAGGTACGCTTTCACAGTTTATAGTACCATCTTTCTTCTACCTTTTCCTTACATATTTCAAGCTTGCATTTACCTACATAAACTTGCATGTTAACCACAATTGAAACCAAAACTAAAATCAACCAAGATAAAATTCACCGCAACAATATTCAAAATATAAAACAACTTAAAATTTAATCACAAACATCACACAAATTCACCGCCACAACATTCAAAATATAAAACAACTCAAAATTTAATCACAAACATCACACAAACTTCAACTAAATTAAGATGTCTCTATCGAATGATCGGGAATCCCTCGGAGGAGGTAACCTACGATTTCTAAGGAGGCTTCCCACGGTTTAAATGAAACTATGGAACTCATTAAGTTGGTTTTGATAAGTTCATTTGGACTAAGTGAATCCAATAGAAAATAGTGATGCCGGAACAAGGGAACCGTAGGATCCTAACCGGTGCCACTCTAATCAACTTTAATATGCCCTCATAAGAACTTAAAANTATAACTTGACACACTAGATAACTCAAACTCGTCGCGGAGAGGAGCTTGGAGCTAGCTTGGTGGGCAGCACAACCATCTTCAATAGCAAAATCTGTCTTCCCCAGCTAAACCAATTTTACTTCCTTAGACTTANTATTATAACTTGACAAACTAGATAACTCAAACTCGTCGCGGCAGGAGCTTGGAGCTAGCTTGGTGGGCAGCATGGCCATCTTCAACAGCAAAACCTATCTTCCCCAGCTAAATCAATCTTCTTTCCTTAGACCTAAACAACAAATCCATAGGACTTCGAGGTTTCTCGCTTATGCAACGTAAACCCTCACCTTACCTTTAGGCCTTTGTATAGCGTTGCTATACAATATAAGCCCTAACTCGTCTTAGGATTCTGAGGTTGTCGTTTATCACGACCTAAATACTCACATCTTCTAAGCTATTTGTGTGATCATTTCACATGAATTAAGCCCTAACTAATAAAATTTGCAGGATGAAACACTTAAAATATTTCTCCTCAAAACTGAAGACCCCTAACTAATAAAATTGGCAGGATGAAACACTTAAATATTTCTCCTCAAAATTGAAGCCAAGTATTACGATAGCTTGGGAAGTCACCGAGGTTCTCCTTTGGATCCATCACATCCCGTAGCTCTTCCTCCTTTGGATTCTACAATAAATTGTTTCAAATTTGAACCAATCCCCTTTTCACACCTCTACATCCAATCTCATNATGAAACACCTAAATATTTCTCCTCAAAACTGAAGCCAAACATTAGGATAGCTTGGGAATTCACCGAGGTTCGCCTCTAGATCCATGACATCCCCTAGTTCTTCTTCCTTTGGATTCTACAACAAAATGTTCCAAATTTGATCCAATCCGCTTTCACACNGGGGTTAGCCCGTAAGAAGCTGTCGGTCATCAGAATTGAAATCCCGTTGCCCGCTTCGGAAGGTCGTTAAAAAGTTGGGTTTTGAAAAAGATGAAGTCAAACTGACTTCATAATTTTCATAGTTTAGATGAAAGAGCGCTTTACCTCAAATCCTAATGAAGTCAAACTGACTTCATAATTTTCATAGTTTAGATGAAAGAGCGCTTTATCTCAAATCTTGTATCTATCCAGAAGGATAAGNTCTTTGAAATTCCTTGAAGATAATATTTCCTGATTTTTATCGAGAGTCATCTTAAGTGACTTTGGTCATTTAGGATGTAATTAACTATAGAGTCTTGCCCTTATAGGAAGCATGTCCAAACCCAGCTTAATATAAACCCTATTTAATCATTTATATTAAATTGGGGAACTTGTTGGCAAATACAAACGTTTCGCAGACCAAACGGACGTCATACTTTCCTTAGTTTATTTGATCGAGCCTCATCCTTTTGTGTTTATCCTTCGGGATAGATACAAGATTTGAGGTACAGTGCTCTTTCATTTTAAACTACGAAAAATATTCGGTCAGTTTGATTTCAT
>JXCR01049176.1:185893-203451 GCA_002079205.1 Phalaenopsis hybrid cultivar | reverse complement strand
AAGGGACTTCCTTAACCTCTAAACTCTCAACCTTTTGAGGAAAGATCGGAGTGAGGTTCAAGGTGTTCACATAGTGGCTTATCCGATCATACATCGTCTCGTATTCACTTTTCTCATCATCTTCTAAAGAGATCTTGTACTGAGGTTTCTTCTATTTTGTCAACATTATTTCGTCTTTGGAACTGTCTTCATCACCGATGTTGATGATCCGCTTAGTCCTTTCAACAGTTGTATCATTTCTTCTTCGTCCACGTCCCCGGCCACGATCTCGAGTGCGTGAACTAAAAGAACCTTCATCATTATGTTGTAAGGAGGTATTTGAATAATTTCCTTTTTATTCTTTTTCTAAATTTTTATTTGTTATAACTTCTCGGGAAAAGACATTTTTCTTTTGAGGTGTATAATAAACAGCATCTTCATGAATACCAACCTCATGTACTGAAAATGGCTGTAGATCTCCTTTAATGCAATATTCTTATTTTTCCNATATGCTAATGTCCGTAGACTCATCAAATTAAGAGATGCTCCAGGATCCACTAAAACTCTGGATTGCACAAAATTGCCGATGTTGACGGAGATATAGAGTGGTCTGTTGTGATCGGTGGTACCAAGTAGTAAATCCTCATCTGTGAAAGTTACTCCTGACTATTCTCTCAATGAGCAAACTTCATCTGAGGATGTGCTGGCCAACTGAGCAAAGAAACTCTCTGGATCAAGTAAAGTTGTAACTAGAGCTTCCCTCATCTCCTTTGACAGGATCAGAGTATCATAGATGCTTAGTCGGGCAGGAAACTTCCTAAGATGTGCTAGCACGTTGTAATCCACTTTATTTGTTCTTGTGGCTTTATCTTGACCATGTTGTTTTTCTACAGATAGAGGTGGAGGTAATTCTTCTTGAATTACAATTTGTTTTCCATTATCCGTTGGAGCTGTTCTTGGAGGTAACATTTTTCTGCTCCTTAAATTTATTTGTGTAATTTCTTCTCGAGATGTTGCTGTTGAATCTTCCAATGTATCTTCTTTATCAGAGATTTCCAAGTTCATTATTAATGGCGTGCCATCACATTCGAGGATTGGTTCTTCTCTTCCGATACTGTCGTAAGCAGTATCATCGGAGTCTTCTTTAGTATTGAATGTATTAGACTCAAGTATGATCTGAGGATCATTTTGAGGATTGAGATCGATATTAGGTTGGTTATTTACGTTATCACCAAAGACAGTAAAAATGTAGCCAACATCATTATCATTATGTTCATCAGGTCCCGGAGGAACAAAAAGATAATCATACAAAGTCAAGGGTTCGAGGATTTTCTCTCCCGAATCCAAGACAACATAACTAGTAGAGCCAGCCCCTATCCTACCCTCGTGCTATCAACAAAATTCTTCTTTTTCCTTATCTTCTTTTTTTTTTATGACGAAGTTTCCATCTCCGATCCGACGGACTGAAAATTCTGATATGTAGTCTGTTTGGAAGCGTTTTGGATTTGTTTTATCATTTTCTTGGAGGATTTGTCTCTGATATGTAGTCGGTCTGGAGGCATTCTGGATTTGTTTTATCACTTTCTTGGAGGATTTGCATATGTAGTCTGTCTGGAAGCGTTCTGAATCCGTTTTATCACTTTCTTGGAGGATTTGCTCCACGAGTATCCCATCCATCTTTGGGTCTGAATCTGTTTTGTCACTTTCTTGGAGGATTTGCTCCATGCTGTATCCCATCCATCTTTGGTAATGAATCTGTTTTATCACTTTCTTGGAGGATTTGCTCCATGCTGTATCCCATCAATCTTTGGTAGATGAAGGAGATCCTTTGGTATATGATCCAGGACTTTCTTGAGCTTGTTCCAAGTTGAACTCCATCCGCCCTCTTTAGTGCACGGATCAAGTTGGGAGATTGGTTCATCCGAAATCACATTTATCGAACCTTTTTCAGATTCTCTTAAATATTCTTTTAGAATAGATNCCTGTATATGATCCAGGACTTTCTTGAGCTTGTTCCAAGTTGAACTCCATCCGCCCTCTTTAGTGTATGGATGAAGTTGGGATATTGGTTCATCCAAAATCACATTTATCAAACTTTTTTTAGGTTCTTTTAAATATTCTTTTGGGATATAGATATTCACTTCTTTAATGTTTTTTTTCAGGTTCTTTTAAATATTCTTTCGGAATAGAAATATTCCCTTCTTTAATATTCTTTTTCAGGTTGTTTTAAATATTCTTTTGGGATAGAGATATTCCCTTCTTTAATGTTCTTTTCAGGCTGTTCTTTTAAATATTCTTTCGGAATAGAGATATTCCCTTCTTTAATGTTCTTCTCAAGCCATAAACGAATCATTCTTTAATTGTATGCCCCAACATTCTGTGATACGGACAGTAATTTGGCTCATTTTTTTTATTAACTTCTTCAGGCTTCTTCGGTTCTGGAAGTTTGAATTCTGGATTCTTCATCAAACTCTTGAACATTTTGGAGATAGCTTCATTCTTGAAGGAATATAGTATCGCCCGTCTTTCTGCGAAGGATACTTTTCTTCTTTAAGACGACTCTCCTCGAAATGGTTGTTGACTAGACTGGCTAATCTGTTTTGGAGTTTGTTGAGATGAAGGTGGACGAGAATTTTCTGCATATATCTTCATTGTTTGCTTCCCTTTATCGATGGATGCAACTGTCCCAGGTTTCTTTTCAAAGGCATTAGTTACTTTTGCCTTTTCACTAGAATCCATATGTTTAATATCTTCTTGAAGACTACTAGCTTTCTTTAGTAGCTTCTCGAAGGTTTTGATGGTGAGTCCCTTAAGCATGAAAGCTACTGGTCCATGCATGCTCATGAATAGAATCTCAATTGCATGATGTTCCTGTAGTTGTGGTTCACATTTCATACTAAGGTTTATCCACCTCAAAATATAATCTACCAGAGTTTCTCCAGATTTTTGTTTTTTCATCATGAGTTCTCCAATGGAAACATGACGTTCCGTCAAAATATAATCTACCAGAGTTTCTCCAGATTTTTGTTTTTCCATCATGAGTTCTCCAATATAAACATGACGTTCCGCGCCAGCGAGTCCTTTTATGAATAACTGTTCCAATTCTGTAAATGTTTTGACCAAATCGTTGGGCAAATCAGCATACCAGTCAAACAAAGTGGTGACTAACTGTTGGCAAAGCAAAGGTCCATTACTTCTTGTGATACCACAATTAGCTCTAAAATGAGCTAGATGTTGTCTGGGATTTCCAATCCCATCAAATATTCTGAAGTTCGGAGGCACAAAACCCTTAGAAAAAGGTACGGTGTCAAATTCCTCTGGCTAGGGTCTACCTTTTAGAATTAATTCACCTCCTTTGGATTGTACTAAGGCATCATGAACTTGTTCAACCATCTGTATGAAATCTTTTTCGGGTATGGTTGTTGATGTAGAATCTTTTCTTGTTTTGTCTTCTTTTGGTTGATGTTACTTCTCTTCTTTCTTCTGTAATGTGTACAACCTCTGGTTGATTGACATCAAGAGATGCTGACTGTGGTATTTGTGATTGACCTTGGATTACGGCCATAGCGGTCATAGCGGCGGTCATTTCTTTAATCTTTTTCTCTAATGAACTGACAAGTTCATCTTTTTGGAGAAGGGCTCTTCGCATTTCTTCAACGATATTTTCATCTCGTGAGGATGCAGAAGCTCTTATTTCAACAACATGGATATCCATGAAGTCTTCTTCAAGATAGTCACTATAATGAAAGTCTTCATCTTCTTCGCTTATAGAGACTCCATGTTCTCGAGCTAACTCATAAATTTCATCTCGAAGTTTTTTTACTTTCTCTTCAATTCGTGATATATCATTTGTTCTTGGAGAACCTTATAAGGTTTCCTTCTCCATTTCAGTGGCAGTAATGGTAATAATTTCAGATACTTCAGATTCTAATTTTACCTTGATCAGGTTTATCAGACTGTATCGGTGATACAACTTTGGGTATCCACATCTTCTTCTTTAATAGTGATGATTCAGGACAAGGTGTCCTAACAGAATTATCATCATGTTGAGAAGGAATATGTTCCTCTTTGTGTATATCATATACAGTGTTAGATAAATATATTTGAGAGATTCTTGGACCCAATCTTGATTTTATGGGTCGATGTCTTGTAGTATTAAATCTATTTCCCAAATGTCTTGGACCCAATCTTGATTTTATGGGTTGATGTCTTGTAGTATCAAATCTATTTCCCAAACGGGACCAAACAAAAACATGAGCAGATGTATTTTGTTTAGATTTAATATCCCTCAGAATCTCTTCTTTCATTTGAGGAGATATTGTGCGTCCCATTCGTCTGAGTAACTCATGGACTGAACAACTATCTTTGATGACCAATTGTTGAAAAACTGTACTGACTTGAGAAATGGGATGGACTTTCTTCCTTCCCCTACCTGTTTACGAGAAATTGGCAGAGTAGCAGCTATGTTTTGGATATTTTCGTGTTCATTAGTATTCACAAGAGAATAGAATTTGCTTCCTCTCAGCAGTGGATATATTTTTGATAATTCTTCTTCCTTTTAAGTAAGTGTTTTCTCAGGGATATGAATTTTAGTTGCTTTTCGGGCTTTCCTGTTGCGATTTCTTCTCTGAGACCGGGTCAACGGTACAATCTTTGAACTTGATCCAACTTTGAAAGTTGAAGGTAAAGCAGTTAACCCTTCAATTGGATTTTCTTTTATCACAAATTCTTTTCCCTTAGTAACGGGGACAACTGGCTTTATTGGTGTTATGGTGACAGTTGCAGAGGTTTTGATTTTCTTGTGAACAGGGAAGTCATCAAGGGAATTCAAGTTAAATTCAGCAGCTGGCTCTTGTACTTCTGGAGCAGCAACTTTCACAACAACAAAAGGAGCCTTCCCAAGGGTGACCTCAAGTTCTTCAAATCCTGTTACAAACTTGATGGTAGTAGCAACATTGCAGGTCTCACGGCTCGTTGGCAGGTTGCAGGTGATAGTTAGCATCAGGGAAGTCATTTCAGCAACTTTGCAAAAGAAAGTGCTAAGGTTAGTTATATGGCCAAAGTGTTGTAGTTTTAGCGCAAACACTAAAGCTAACAAAGGGAAAGTCTAAAGACCAGGTTAATGAAAATTTTAAAATTTTCAAAATTTATATAATATTAGTTTAATTGAAATATTTTAGGACTCAGTGCANGAAGCCAAACATTAGGATAGCTTGGGAAGTCACCGAGGTTCTCCTCTGAATCCATGACAACCCCTAGTTCTTATTCATTTGGATTCTACAACAAAATGTTCCAAACTTGAACCAATCCTGTCTCACACCTCTATGTCCGATTTCGTTGAAGAGTCCTACCCTTTGAAATTCCTTGAAGATAATATTTTTTTTATTTTTATCAAGAGTTTTCTTAGGTGGATTTGGTCTTTTAAGATGTAATTAACTATAGGGGCTTGGCCTTATAGGAAGCATGTCTGAACCCAGCTTAATATAAACTCTATTTAATCCTTTATATTAAATAGGGGAATTTGCCGGCAAATATAAAGGTTTCACAGACCAAACAGACGTCATACTTTCCTTAGTTTATTTGATAGAGCCTCATCCTCAAGTCTTGTGTTTATCCTTTGGGATAGATACAGGATTTGAGGTACAGTGCTCTTTCTTTTTAAACAATAAAAGATATGGGATCAGTTTGATTTCATACTTCAACGTCCTACCAAAGCGGGCGACGGAATTTCGATTCCAGCGACCGACAGCTTCATACGGGCAACCCCACAAACCAACCCGAAATAGCGCCGACAAAGTTCCCATCAAGAACTTTATTTCTTTACAATCATCATCAATTCTCTCTTAGAAGTACAATGAATAAGAAATCTTTGACCTTCCCTCTCCTATTACAACCCTAAAAGAAAATGCTTCTCTTGTCTCCTTCTCTCTCCCACGCCCCCTTCCTTCCTTTTTCTCACACTCCTCTTCCTTCCTTTTTCTCATGCTCCTCTCTCCTGTTTTAGGCTCTCCTCTATTAATGATAGCCCAAAAGAAATTCAAAATTCCCTCTGATTCCCCCCCAAAAAAAGTCACACCTTTTTGCACCAAGAGATAAGTCCCCTCATCTAAGAGACATATCTCTTAATTAAACAGCCTTCAAAAGTGTCTAGATGCATTAAACCACTCCATGTGACTTTTGAAATATTTAGATCCTTCAAAATCCGCTCAAAATAGCCACGAAGCGACTTACTCCATCATAATTCGTCTTTGGTGCTTATGGCACCAGCCTAATGAAGTCCGTGTTGTTTTCTGGATTTTGGCCCTCTGACACCGCTTAATAGAGTCTGCACTATTTTCTAGATTCTAGCGCTTCGGGTGCCAAGTTGGTGCCAGGATAACAAAATCTCAATTTTTGCTCCAAATTTCCTTCTTTTTGCTACTTTTTGCTCCGAATGGCTAAAATTGATATACCTGCAAAAAAATCTGCAAATACCCTTCTTTAAAGTGTAATATAACAAAAATAAGCATAAAATGTACACATAAAATAGTTTGGTGTATCAAAATCCCTCAAACTTAAACGTCACTTGTCCTCAAGTGACCCATTTATTACGTAAAAATATGACTTATGACAAATATTAACTTGTAAACTTTTTTAATTTGCTATAATAAATATAATAGTATAACTTATGAAAAACTTTTAACAACTTAGATTAAAACTAAAAGTTTAATAACAATTAGTTATCAAGTTTAAGAGTCCTGAATCTTCATTCATTTTAAGAAGAAGTGTAATTTGTCATATAAAAAATACTTAGAACATCCATATGAAAAAAAAATTCATGAAAATTTTACTAGTAAGGATGCTAATACTCAAATAAATGTTTAGAAAATTTAATAAAGCCTTTATCATTAAGTTGATTCAAGTGAAGCCAATTTTTTATTAGGCATCTCCTCACATATTTTCTTTTCTTTATCTTTTTCTTTTCTTTTCTTTTTCCTCTTTCTTTCTTCAGGATCATTTTCAATCCTTTCTTTCCTTTTCTTTTTCATATAAATATTATTATATCTGAATAGCCTTCAATAATTTTAGACTTCACTATCCTCTTATTGAAGTCAAATCACTTTATCAATTCATAACAGCTATGAAGATTTTCAATAAAGTCTCATTCTTTTCTTCTTACATGAAACTCTAAGACTCTTAATACTTCAAAAATACAATTTTTTTTACTTTAAATAGAAAAAAAAGTCTTATTCTTTCATACTAAATATCTTAACTCCAGAATTGACCTCCATTATTAAAGATTTTTGCATAGATTTATCATAATATTTACACAGAAAAATATATTTATTTAAAGTTAAAATCTAATATCCATGGTCATGTTAAATTAATTTCTAAAAGTATAATTAATTGAGGACACATAAAGTTTAGTTCACTACTTTTAAAAAAACTTTTCTTTCCCCCAAACTTAAGTTCTTAAAGTAAAGCATGTAGTATAAAAAAAACTTGCAGGTGAAAGAAAACAGTAAATGCATAAAAATAAAACTAACATCTAGAGGATTCTGAATATGAAACTTGGCTCTTTATATTTTGTAGGTACTAACTTAAAAAGTATGTGCTTTAAGAAATTAAATGAGACATAATCTATCAAAGGATTTTCTAAGAAAAGATAAATTAAAGACGTAAACAGTAAACTAAAGAAACTAAAAATGTTGAAAAATAAAAGTCTACCATTTACTATTACATATATCAGTTCATAGATCCACAAATTAAACACATAAATGTTCCATTTTGACCACCAATAATAAAACAAATCAAATAACAACACATAAAAATAAAAAAAATCAAAACAAAACTTTACTCTTCATCATCCTCCTCGTCCTCTTTCTCCTCATCTTCTTCTTCTTATTCATCATATCCTTCATGCACATAAGGCATAAAGCTAGGGCATGTAGGAAATTCTACATTATGATCACCCCTAAGAAATCTAGCCATCGCCTCCTCATATAAAATGTTGTGCTGGATCTTTTCTATTTATAATCATCATTATATAAATTTTTGGCTTCTATACATCCAATTATATTATGCATTGCTATGAAATTTGATTGCTAAATCATTAAATTCTCCATAATGTTCTCAAGTGAAACAAAACCAGAATTCGATTGTCCCGCAGTTGATGTGGATGGTCTATCATTTCTTCCAATCCTAGATCCAACAAATTATTCAAATTTATGCACAGTGGGTTTTTCAATTGGTTTTAGTGGTTGCAACACTTCTTAGTTTCTACCAAAGTCTACTTCTGATTGTTCACATAAAGTGAAAATCGGGGCAGGATATCCCAATCCGCTAGCTGTCCCACTCCTAACAATGCTCTGAGCATTTTACATAATAAGAGCACCAATATCCATTGCATTCATTTGTTGAATGCAAAAATTCAGTACGGCTCTTTCTTTAGTTACTTTGCTCAGGTAATTTGTTGGAAGCAACTTTTCAGAGATGAAGTAATGACATAGCTTAGATTGAACATTCAACATGGAAGTCGATAAATTGACTTTGTGATTATACTTTATTTTCCATTCCCCCCTTCCATCAGTTAGAAAGGCGATTACGTCTTCAAGTGTTGAATCAATATAGAAAAGGCACCATACTCACAATGAGGCATTTCTTAGTCCATAAAATTCATTGATTCTTCGTCAAGTAAATTCAACTTGCTTACCTCAAACAAAGATGTGATCACACATTTTCACACGAAGTTTAGCATAGAATTCTCAATTCACGAGAACAAGGGCCACTGCAGTGAAGTAGTAGAAAGTTTCCCACTTTCGAGCAATAATCAGCCTTTCTATCTCTCCTCCCAGCTTCGTCCATTTTGGTATTATAGTTATGTCGAGCCTTATAGTTGACAAATCTCCTTGCATCAAAGTCTCCAATGGGCTTTCCCCTCTTCACTCGTGGTGCCATAGGAATTTCAAGTAAATTTAAATTAAATCCAAGTAAAATCACAATATCAAAAATTTAACTCCAAAAGTAGGAAGATTTTGTAAAAAGGTTTTCACCAAGTGTTCTCTTTAAACTTCCTAAAAACACTATCAAATTTTTGGATTTTCAAAATGTGGGATAAATTCATAGTGAAAATAAAAAATTTCTATTTTATTACCAAGAGAAGATGAAATCCAAGACTTTTAGGCTTGTAAATCTCCTCAAATCCACCAAATGTGAAGCTCTAGGTAGAGTTTCAACCATGGTTTAGAGGTAGGAGCGACCTAAGCAGAAAAAGTGGGGTTTTACTGGAGATTTTCACAATTTTAAAATGATTTAGGCGTTTTTAGGAAACTGGCACCTCAGGTGCCAATCTGGTGCCTCTAGTGTTGTCTCTCTATAAAGTGGCATCTCTAGCGCCAATCTGATGCTTTAGGTGCAAAAGCCAAAACTTTCAGATTTCAATTTTTTCAAAAATCTACTATGAACTAAACCACATCAATACTTAAAAAATTTTCCAACACACAATTTCACAAAAAACACAAAACTCACGTTTATTTATAAAATTGAACTATTACAAACTAACAGTTTTCAAGCTTACACATCTAATTCAGCGTCGAAATCAAGCCAACAAACTAACGTTGAAGCCTAAATATCAAACATTTAACAAACAATACATATAGGGTTCCACAATAAAACTAAATCAGATCCAGTACAAACACATAACAACAAATATAACTACTAATACCATGTTAAATGAGTTTAGACATCTTTTTTGCTATCATCTTCTTTAATGTTCCCCATAGATTGGTAGTGCACGTATAAGTTGTAAAAAGGTCGGTGAGGAAATTTGTCCAATGAATCTTCTTCAAGCTAAGAAATTTTCTTGAACATTCACACTAAACTTTCTTCAATACAACCAATGTGTTCAAATTTTTCCATCATCCTCCAATCCAGATGGTTAAACATTTCAGAAATATTTCCAACTGAATGCATAAGATTTTATACCTCTTTCTTCAACTTCTTAATCCTTCTTGAAGCATTCAAAGTAAAGTAAGGCTGAATAAGCAATGAATTTTAAGATGCTTGATACATCAATATATTCATATTATTTTCCTCCCCAATTCCTATATAGTTGCAAAAAATTTCTAGATCCATGGGCTTCCAAGGATAAAGCACTTTCTCCCAACTTTTATAAGGCACTTGCGGCTGACTACACAAAAGGAATATGGTAGATGGTTGTCCCAGGCTAGAAGTTGATCCATTGATGATTAAACACAAAAAAATCTTTAATATTAAAGCACCAATATTAATAGGTTTTCCGGTTTGAATACAGTAATTCAAAATCACACTTTCCTTCATCACTTTACTGATTTTCATAGTAGGAAGTAGTTTTGATACAATAAAGAAATATCACGTCTTTGATGCAAGATTCAATAATGATGAAGAAAAACTTACATGTCTATTATCTCTCATCTCTCAATTTGTATCTTCATCAGTAAGGTATCGATAAAGTTCATCCATATTATCTCTCGTAGGGACAAAATTTGCATAGTAACAAAAAGGAAAGCTTTTAATCATAAACATGTAGTTTATCCTTAAAGGAGTAAATTGTACACGCCTGCCTCATACATAGACAACACTTTGCATAATTCCATGAAGATTAGCATAAAAATCATTCACCACAGGAACTATAACAGTGACAGTGGTATAGCAAAGTACTTATTAGCATCTTTGTGCAATAATCTCTTCCACTTAAGTATTCGATGTGTTAAATTCTTGATTGAAAAATCCTCACTCCTTGATTAGTCTCTTTTTCACAAGAAAGCGATCTTATAACTTCTATGTATCAAAACTGACAAACTTCCTCCTTTTGAAAATTCCATATGTAGCAGTATCTTTAGTGGGAAGCAAATGGATTTGAAAAATGGTGGTTTTCCCTTCGTTTTCCCCTTCTTAAATATCTTTAGGAGTTCGTTTTATGTAGTTACTAGGAAGAAATCCTGCTAAAAAACATCAAAAACCACCATTTGGATCATCCTAATTCAATTTTGTTGCCGCGTCCCCAGCTCTCTAGAAAATGGCGCCTCGGATACCAGTCTAGATTTCTGCACCAATTTGTTTTAAATTCAAATGACTATAAATTTTCTATCTAAGTTAGTAAATAAAAATGTTTTAAAACATTTTCTTATTATATAAGTCTCTCAAATATAGTGAATTCATAGAGAAAGCATATATATATATATATATATGGGTTGCCTCCCACAAAACACTTGGTTTAATGTCGTCAGCCTGACATTCCAACTCTTTACTCTGGGTGACCCAACATTACAACGTCTTTAAGAACTGGTCTTTGACCATCAAAACTTGGTTTCACTATGTGCCCATTCACTTTAAATATCTTTCAAGCCTTGAGAACTTCAATATTAACAACTCCATAGGGATAGACTTCTACAATTGTGAATGGCCATATCTACATACACTTCAATTTTCCTAGAAATAATTTCAATCTAGTATTATATAAAAAAATTTTGTCCAGGATCAAATTATTTTATTATTAACTTTTGATCATGCCATTCTTTTATTTTCTCCTTATATATTCTAGCATTATCATAAGATTCATTCCTAATATCTTCAAGCTCATTCAACATTATTAATCTTTTCTCACCAGCATCTTTCAAATTAAAATTAAACTCTTTAATCACCAAATAAGCTTTATGTTCCAATTCTAGTGGTAAGTGTCAAGTCTTCCCAAAAATTCATCTATATAGGGACATTTCTATAGGTGTCTTATAAGCTATCCTATAAGCACATAATGTAGTATCTAATCTAGCAGACCAATCCACTTTATTAGGATTTATTGTTTGTTTTTAAAATTCTCTTAATATCATGATTTGATACTTCTGCTAGACCACTAATCTGGGGATGATAAGCAGATGCAATTCAAATTATAATATTATATATTTCCACCAATTTTTCAATTCGTTTGTTCCGAAAGTGAGATACTCTATCAGTAATGATTATTCTTGACTTTCCATATCTTGTAAAAATATATTTGATTAAAAATTTTTAAACAATCAGAGCATCACATTAAGGTAAAATAATTGCTTCAATCCACTTTAATACATAGTCAACTATAATTAATATATATACATTTCCATATGAAGGTACAAATGGTTCAATAAAAAAAATACCCACACATTAAGGATTTTAACTTCCAAAGTAACTATTAGAGGCATATCATTTCTTTTTAAAATATTACCTACTCGCTGACATCAATCACATGTTTTAATATATAAATTGACATCTCTAAATAGAGTAGGCCAATAAAATCCAAATTGTTAAATTTTGTGAGTAGTTTTATCAAACCCAAAATAACCTCCAAATTCAAAATCATGTCATTTTTGGATAATTTTTGCAATTTCTTCATAAGGCACACATCTCCTCATAATTAAATATTTGCATTGTTTGTACAAATATGGGTCATCCCAAAAGTAAAATTTTGCATCGTGATAAACTTCTTCTCTTGTTGTTCTGTCATCCCATATAAAAAAAATACCACTAATAATATAGTTTACAATATCAACATACTACGGTAGTTCTCATCCTTTAACATCATAAAGTTGTTCATTAGGAAAATTTTCATTAATTTCTTTTTCAAGATCAAATGTTTCTTCATGTTCCAGTCTAGATAAATGATCAACAATTTTATTATCAATTCCTTTCCTATTGACTACCATAAAATCAAATTCTTGCATCAGAAGTACCCATCTAATTAATCGTGGCTTCACATCCTTCTTTCGCATCAAATACTTTATAGTCGAGTGGTCAGTATGCACAACACATTTAACTCCAGCTAGATATGACCTAAATTTATTAAATGCATAAAAAATGTCTAATAACTCTCTTTTAGTAGTGGTAAAATAAATTTGAGCATCATTGAGAGTTTTACTAGCGTAGCATATAACTTTAAAAATTTTATCATATCTCTATGCTAAGACAGCTCCAATCAAATAATCACTTGCATCACACAATAATTCAAATGGTTTCTCCCAATCAGGTGAACCAATTATAGGAGCAGTGACCAATTTTTCCTTCAATGTTTCAAAGGCATTAAGTCCCTCTTGATTAAAATCAAATTTTGTATGTTTTTTTCAAAAGTTGGCATTAAACCAAACTTTTGAAAAAAATTTTATATATCGACTCTAAAAACTAGCATGTCCTAAAAAGCACTAAACTCCTCTTATAGTCGTAGGTAGAGGTAGGTTAGATATTACTCAAGTTTTTATCGGATCTACTTCAATGTCCTTTTTTGAACTTTTATGCCCAACCACAACTCCTCCTACAACCATGAATTGACATTTTTTCTTGTTTAATAATAGATTCATTTTTTTACAACATTCTAGAACTTTCTTTAAATGATTTAGGCATATTTCAAATGAATTTCAAAACACAGAAAAGTCATCCATGAAAACTTTTATCCCTTTATCAATTAAATCATTGGAAATTGATATTATACATCCTTGAAATGTCGCATGAGAGTTACATAAACTAAAGGGCATCCGTCGAAAAGCAAAAAAAATCCATAAGGACAAGTAAACTTTATTTTTTCTTGATCCTCTAGAGCAATTAATATTTGATGATAGTTGGTATATCCATCTAAAAAGCAAAATTATCTGTGCCCAGCTAGTCTATCCAACTTCTGGTCCATAAAGAGTAAAGGAAAGTGTGATCTTTTTTGGTGACCGAATGTAATTTTCTATAATCTATGCAGTTTCACCATCCAGTGACTTGTCTTGTTGGTATTAATTCATTGTTCTCATTAGTCACTATAGTCACGCCTCCTTTCTTTGGAACATAGTGAATTGGTCTCACTTAAGGACTCTCTGAAATTGGATATATTATTCCCACATCAAACCATTTTAAAATCTCTTTCTTAACATATTCTTTCATGGTCGGGTTTAATCTCCTTTGAGGATCAGCTTTTGGTTCATGATGATCTTCCAATAAAAGTCTATACATACAAATTGAAGGATTGATTCATTTAATATCAGCTATTTTCCATTCAAAAGCTTTCTTATATCTTCATAAGGTTTCCAATAACTTTCATTCTTGTGCTTCAGTTAATTCTTAGAATAAGATAACAGGTAATGTGGATAAATCTCCTAAAAGGCATCTTTTAAATTTGTATGAAGTGTTTTCATTTCTGGTTCAGGATGTTTTTCAATCGATAAGATCAAATTCTTGTTATTATCCGTAAAATCTAACAATTTAAATTGTTCCTGAACATAATCCAATTCTTCATTACTCACTTCTATAGATTCATCTTGACTTTTAAATGCATTACGGGTTTAATCCTCTTACTTAAGAGGTTCTTTTTCAATTTTCTTTTTAAATGCATTAGTGAAATATTTATTGCTTAAATAGTCATTAATTTCCATTCCGAAGCATTCATCATCTCTTCCTTTTGTTGAATATCTCATTGACTTTGCAATATTAAATGTGACTTCTTGATCGCTAAATCACATAGTCAATTTTATTTTCTGCACATCTATGAAAGTTCTTCGAATGACACGAAATGGTCTTCGTAATATGATAAGAATTTCTTTATCTTCCTCCATATCTAGCACAACAAAATCTATAGGAAACATAAATTTATCAACCTTTACCAAAACATTTTCTATAACTCCTTTAGGATAGGTAATAGAACGATCAACTAACTGAAGAGTTATAATAGTAGGAGAAATTTCTCCTAAACCTACTGGCTCTCAAATCACATCAAGCTTTTCCAAAAAATCTTTCGCCAATAGCATAAGGAATAGTAAAACTACCAGCATCTTTACATTTTTCAGGAAGCTTTTCCTGAATTATAGCGCTACACTCCACACTAAGTGCAATAGTCTCATTATCCGTAAACTTTCTTTTATTATTAAGTATATCCTTCATAAACTTCACATAGCTTGACATTTGTTCCAGGGCTTTAACAAATAGAATGTTTATTGTCAATTTGCTCAATATTTCCAAAAAAATTGAAAATTGATTATCTTTATTTTTCTGCTTCAATCTTTGAGGAAATGCAGGTGGTGGTCTTTCTACAGCAATTTTCATTGGTTTGATAGGACATTTTGACTCAAAGTTAAAGTATTCATTAAAATTTTCACTTTCTAACCCTTCTTTTTCTACTTTAACTTCAACTTCCTTTTGAATTTTTGTTTCTAATTCTTTTCCACTTCTAAGTTGAATGACCTTAATTTGCTATTTATTTAGATCTATAGGATTTACTTCAACAATATTAGGCAACGTTCCTGAAGGTCTATTGATATGTGCAGTAGCAATACATCCCAATTGATTTTTCATATTTCTAATTGCAGCTCCTTGACTTTGTAATTCACTTATCATTTGCAATATTAACTTATCCATTGATATTTCATCTCCTTACTCTGCAAATTGCTACTGATTATTGAAGGGTAATAAGGTTTGTAGTCAGAATTCTCTTAATTGTTGGAGTTTCCCAATGGGTTCGCAGTGTTGTTCCCCAATTATAGATTTACAGCATTAGAGTTATTATTACTCCAACTGAAATTTTGGTGCTTTTTACAATTAAGATTTTAATAATTGGAATAATGATTATTAGATTAGTTGTTTATTGCATTTAGAGTCTTATACGAAGATTTAGATTTTATCATTTATCATAGAGAATTTTCCTCAAGCACAATAGGTTTTTGAGAATAATTTATTTCATATTGCTCTATCTTCTTTGATATTACAGCAATTTGTGCAGCCAACATAGATATTGCATCAGAATCTTGAATACTAGCTACTCTTTTTAGTGTTACCCTTTCAAAGGGTCATTGAAAATTATTAGTAGACATCTCTTCATATAATGAATACGCTTCATCAAATGGTTTTGACATTAATGATCCACCAACAACAACATCAATTATTGATCTAAGAGATCCAAATAGTTCATTATAAAAAAGTTTGAATTATTAACCAATCTGGCAACACATGGTGTCGACACTTCCTAAGGAGATCTTTAAATCTTTCCTAAGCTTAATAAATTGATACCCCTTTAAACTGAAAAAAAGTTGTAATATTATTTATAAGCTTAGTAGTTTTTAATGGTGGGAAATATTTAGATAGAATTTTTTGTGATAAGTCTCCCCATGTTCTAATGGATCTAGGTGCTAATGAGTTTAACCACATCTTAGCTTTATCCCTTAGTGAAAAAGGAAAAAGTGTAAGTTTAACTACATCATTCAACACTCCATTATATTTAAAAGTAGCACAAAATTCTAGAAAACTAATAAGGTGTAAATTAGGATCTTCAATTGGTGTTCCCCCAAACTGATTATTTTGTACCATTTGGATAATAGCAAGTTTAAGCTTAAATGAATTGGCAGCTAGCATAATCTCTTAAAGGTCTCTGATGATGTTCATTATCATTCCCAGAATTGATTGAGTTGTAAGCCATTATGTTCAAATTATCTATCTTTTCATTGTTTATGAAATTTTTTGGATGTTCTTTGTAATTCTGAATTGTAAAGTATTAAACCTATTGATCTTAAACTACACATAAGCAAACATAATAAGCAATAAAAATAAACAAACACACTTATTTCCGTTCATTTTTCTTTTTTTATTTAAAAGGGAGTCGCCAGCTTGTCGATCGTCGTATACTTCCCCCATTCGAATAAATCTCCCTCCCGAACCATATAAATGATTCGAAGAGGAGAGGAATCGAATAAAAAGGGACATACGACAAAGTGACAAATAAGAGAAAAAGTAAAACGTGGAGAGTCTACGTGCATTAAACCTCACAAGGATAGGTTAAGAATGTCCGTCCAAACAAGATCGAGCGGAGGCACCTTAAACCAATATCCGCGAAAAAAGTATCTACATAGACTACCCATAACCAGAGAGTTAGGTGTATGTACCTATTCCGGGGTCAAGAGCACTCCCAGTGGAATGTGTTCCTACTGGTTAATTACATCTTGGGGGGTACCCAAGAATACTCTCGATAAAAGGAGTTTTGCTTCATATTATCATAGACCTTGGGCATAGGAAATCAAATGAAGGTTATTCTGTGTGGGAACAGTCCCAATGCTTTAAAGCTCAAGCTAAGCAATCGAGCAGAGATTGAGTCTCTCACATCCCGAAATGGGTAACGACTCATCGGTACATGGGGCCCACGGAATAACATAAGTCATCTTGACGGGGATATCCCAATACATCAAAGCACGTCCAGGCCAAAGGGCAGAGGACAAATTGTCATATCCCAAATGGGCAACAGCTCATCGGCATTGGGTCGTCAAGGTGATATCAACGAGGTTAAGGAGGGACAGGGCTCAAAGAGGCTCAACAAAAAGGAAGGTAGAATGATCCTAAAAGGTAGAGGTAACTGGCTCATCGGCATTGGGTACCACGGACCCGTCATACACAGCTACCAGGACCCTAAGTCTACCTGGTCGTGAAAGTAGTCGACCCAACACAACCTGAGATCCCCGGTCAGCAATCCGGGAATTGCATCATCCACGAGAACCTCGGTAGACCTAAGGTCAAAGGAAGGAAACTCTATCCTATGACTACAAGCTGGAGCTCCAAGAGGTGGGACTTATACCTGC
>JXCR01049176.1:137115-181481 GCA_002079205.1 Phalaenopsis hybrid cultivar | reverse complement strand
TATATATATATATATATATATATATATATATATATATATATATATATATATATATATATATATATATATATATATATTGTGTAATTTATTTTATTCTTTTCTCATGAGAGAGAAACTCAAGCTTCATGGGAAAGGGTGAGGCGTGTGTAACTTTTTGAGAGGAAAATGTATTTTTTATAATAATAATAATAATATTATTATTATTATTATAACTCCGCATCTTTTTTTTGCTGAACACGTCATCGCGATAAAATGAACATCTCANAGGAAAATGTATTTTTTATAATAATAATAATAATAATATTATTATTATTATTATAACTCCGCATCTTTTTTTTGTCGAACACGTCATCGCGATAAAATAAACATCTCCCTTAGGTAAAATTGACGTTCCGAACACATTGGTGTGGCCCGTTTCATCGTTCGGGGTCATTCAGACCACTTTTTCAGCAAATTGGGTCAAAACGATAATCTGCATATTTTAAGCCCGCACGCGAAACTGTGATGCAACGAGCGTCTTTTCCAAGTGGAATCGACGTTCTGAACTCACTCGTGTGATCAGTTTCGTCGTTCGGGAGAAATCTGAACAAGCTCACTGGCCTNCATATATATATGTATATATATATACATATATATATGTATATATATATACATATATATATGTATATATATATAAGTATTTTTAAGTGTTTTTTTTAATTATATTTTCTAAACTCTTACTTTTGTATGCGTAGTTCAAGATCTGAAGGTTTAGTACATTACAATTTTGAGTTAGAATGAACTATTGGAAAAATTCAAAAATAAATGGAACCTCACAATTTAAAAGAAATGGCGAACACATGACATAACAACTTATATAATCAAACTGTTGAAAATGAACATCATGACATACAAAAACCTTTAAGAGATTATGCAAACCCTGCAACACATGAGATTCACTTAATGATATAAACCCCTACAGTAGAAGCTAACATATTTGAATTAAAACCAATTGTTATTCAAATGATGCAAAATAACCAATTTTGGGGAGCTCCATCAAAAGATCCAAACCTACACTTAACAAGTTTTCTAGAAATTTATCTACATTTCGTTATCACTATATGTTAAATGATGTGTTTGACTAAGGATTTATCTTTTTCAGTAAGGGACAAAGCTAAAATGTAGTTACACTCATTAGCACCTGACTCTTATTGAAATTGGGGGGAATTAACTCAGAAATTCTTACCTATGTACTTTCCATCTTTAAAAATTGTTAAACATGGAAATAATATTACTTCATTTTGCTAATATGAAGGGGAATTTATATATGAAGTTTGGGAAAGGATTAAGGAACTCCTTAGGAAGTGTCCACATTATGTGCCACCCGATTGTTTAATCATTTAAACTTTTTACAATGGGTCAGTAGGATCTCTTAGATCTATCATTAAAACTATTGTTGGTGAATCACTCATGTCAAAACAATTTGATGAAGCATACTTGTTAATTGAAGAGATGGCTACAAATAACTTTCAATGGCCTTTTGAAAGGGTGAATCCTAAAGAGGTAGCAGATACACCAAAATAATATAATGCTTTAAGTACATATTTTATGCTTATTGTTGGTGATATTGCACTTTAAAAAAGGGTATTTTCATGTTTTTGTTTTAGGTATAATATTTTTAGGCATTTGGAGCAAAAATGACAAAAATGTCAAAATTTGAAGCAAAAACAATGAATTTTGGGATTCTCGTGCATCAAGCACCAGATTGGCGCATGATGCGTAGTTTGACAGAGGATTGGCACGCAACGCACCAGAACTGACGCATGATACACCAAAAATTGTGCATGATGTGCCAGAGATGACTTCTTGCAAATTAAGGTAGTTTGAGATGAATTTTACTCAAATTTTCAAAGGGACACTTGTTTTACACACCTATTGGTGTGATTCAATACATCTAAACACTTTGGAAGGCTCTTTTATGAAGGGATATGTCTCTTAAATCAAATGATGCATCTTTTAAATTTAAAATAGTTGACTTTTGGAGGGAATTTTGTATTCTTTTTGAAAAGAGACAACCCCTAATAAAAGAAGAAGATTTCAAAGACTTCAAGGAGGTGGTGAAGGGGGGTGAAAAAGAGAAGAAAGTGAGGGTGTCGTGAAAGGAAAGGAAGAGAAGAGGAGATTTTCTCCTAGGGTTTTAAGAGGAGAGGGAAGGTGAGAGATTTCTTCTTCATTACACTTCTAAGAGAGATTTGAGTATGCTTGTAAGGAGAGAAAGTCTTGAAGAGAACTTCTACATATTTGCTTGGGAAGGATTGTGAGAAAAGTTGTGTCTTTTATTTCTTTTATTTTGTAAACTTATTTTTATATATAAGATCTGTGTTTTGTCATATCCTTCTCATGAATTCTGAGTAATCTTCTTTATCCTTCTCCCTACTTTGAGATAAGATTTTGTGAACAATTGATTTTGTTTTATATGGTTTTTAATATCAATAATTTATGATTATTTGAATTATAATCTTCATTTACATTTTGATCTGGCTAATTGAATTATTAAAATGTGTTGAGATGTATGTTCCAAAAGGGCTTTGATTTCTACAACACAGGGAGAATCACATTTGATTTCATGGTGAGTATTTCTTCCATGGACTTGGGTGCAAATAAATAGAGAAATATACTTCGTTGGATGCAAAATTGGGGATTTTAAGGTGACAGATTAAAATCCCTAATTTGTTCCACTTGACTAGAAACTGATGCAAAATTGTTAGCCCTCAGTGGAGGGAGTAGTGGGAGTTCTGGAGTGGCAACCGGTATCTTCCCAACCTAACAATGAAATTAGGGACAAAACTCTGGATTAGTCAATGTTCTTTATAACACTTGGAAGAGGGTAAAGAATAGGATTGCTCCTATTTGGCACAAAATAGTTTATATATATATTTTCAAATGATTTTAATTTCTTCGCAATCCATATACTCATTGTAAAGGGAAGGCTACTTTCTTAAATTTGAACCTTTCATCAACAAAAACTTTGTTTAGTTTTTGTAATTTTACTTTTGAAAGTTTAGTTTTTAGTTAGTTAACTTTGATTTTCAACTGCAATTAATGTAGCATTCACTTTATTAGTTAATATTCAAATTTCGCACTTTACATTTATTTTTGTATTTTTTTAAGTTATAAAATAAATTTAAGAATTTACTTGTAGGTTTTTACAACTTCCCAGTAGGATCGATATCTAGGATTTAGTTAGAGCGATTTATTACTTGAGTGATACATATACTTGCGTTGATTTTAAAGATGATTTGCCGGTTTAAAAAGATGTTTAATGATAAACTATTTTCATAAAATGTATTTTTGTTGGGATTATATTGCATATTTATTATTGTATCAGCTGTGCGTATTTTGTAATGTTCAAAAATATTTGTAAAATTTACACACTAAATCTACTCACATCAGTAGTCTACATTTATGACACTGATGTGATTGCAATTCTTTCATCTCAAGTTACAACAATTTCAAGGAATTTGGATGAAATTAGAATGAACCAACCTAAAAATACTCCCGTACTTGAGGAAAGTTTCCTAAGACATATGATTGACTATAATTTATCATTAGAGACTTTAAATGTCATTAATAGCAGGTTAAACAGCCTGTACTCCATCTTTTACATTCCAAGTTGGAAGAACCATCCTAACTTTAACTAGAATAATAATTCTAGGGTGGAAACCGATAATGAGAAAATAATCAAGAAGATCTTATTGAAAATTGGAAAAACTAGGGAAACAAAATTATAGACCTTTGTATCTGACAGGCTTTAACAATAATCAATAATTTAAGGAGAAGAAAAAGGCTATAGAAGAAGTAGTATTACAAATGGGAAACCAATTGAAAAGTTAAAATGCGTCGATAAGAAGTTTAGAGAATTAACTAGGATAAATTGCTAAAACACTTAGCAATAAGCCCCTAGGAGCTCTTCCTAGTAACACTAAGATAAACCCTAAAAATAGCACTTCCAATTAAGAAGTGGAGGTGAAATGGAGGATGTAGTTCATAAAGAAAAGGCAGTTGAGACAGAAACAAAGGAAACTGATGAATCTAAAGAAAGCATTTCTAAGGACCTAGAAAAACCAATTTGTCCAACTAAAATGAATTAAGAAAAACCACCACCTCCATTCCCTCAAAGACTTAGACAACATAAGTTGGATAAACAATATTTAAACTTCCTAGAAGCATTCAAAAAATTAACGATAAATATTCCTTTCACTGAAGCTTTGGAATAGATGCCAAGTTATGTGAAGTTTATGAAGATGCCAAGTTATGTGAAGTTTATGAAGGATATATTAAACAAGAAAAAGAAAATTTGGGGATTATGAGACAGTTTCAATAAGTGATGAGGGCAACGCTATACTTCCAAAAAAACTTAAAGATCCTTGTAGCTTTACCGTCCCTTATGCAATCGGAGAAAGATTTCTAGGGAAAGCTTATGGGATTTGAGCGAAAGAATTAACCTCATGCCCTTATCAAATTTCCAAAGTTTTGGCTTAATATAGATTTCTCCCTCTACATTAATGTCGACACTATTTTGGTTGGAGGAGTTGCCCGTAAGAAGCTGTCGATCACCGAAATTGAAATCTCGTCGCCCGCTTTGGAAGGACATTTTAATGTTTAGAAAATATGAAATCAACCTGAACCCAAATTTTTCAAAGTTAAAATGAAAGAGTGTTGTACCTCAAACCCTCTATTTATCCCAAAGGACAAACATAAAACTTGAGGATGAGGCTCGATCAAATAAACTGAGAATTATATGACGCTCGTTTAGTCTGTAAAACTATTTTATTTGCCGATTATTTCCCTTATTTAATATGAAGAATTAAATAGGGTTTATATTAAGCTGGGTTTGGATGAGCTTCCTATAAGAGCAAGCCTCTATAGTTAATTACATCCTAAATGACCCGAAGTCATCTAAGAAAAATCTTGATAAAAATCAGGAAATATTTTCTTCCAAGATTTTAAAAGGATAGGACTTTTCAACGAGATCGAACAAAGTGGTTTGAAAAGGGAAGGGTTCAAATTTGGAACATTTATTGTAGAGTCCAAAGAAGGAAGATCTAGAGGATGTTAAAAATTCAGAGGAAAATCTCGGTAACTTCCTAGTCTATCCTATGGTTTGGCTTTGGTTTTGAGGAGAAGTATTTAGGTGTTTAAACTTGCATATTTTATTTGTTAAAGCTTACATTTGTGTGAAATGACCACACAAATAGCCAGGAAGATGTGAGGATTTAGGTCATGATGGATGACAACCTCCGAATCCTAAGGCGAGTTAGAGCTTAGATTCCATAACATGATTGTGCAAAGGCCTAAAGATAAGTTGAAGATTTATGTTGCATAAGCAAACAACCTCAAAGTATTATGGCTTGGTTGTTTAATTATAAGGAAGGAAATAATTTAGCTTGGGAAGACATGTTTTGCTGTTGAAGATGGTCGTGCTTCCCACCATGCTAGCTCCATGATCCAAAATAGTGGTGAAGAGTTTGAGTTTTCTAGAGTGTCAAGTTATGATGTCAAATTAGGTGGCCCTATGGTTGTAGTTCTTTAAATTTTATGGGGGCATCTTAAATTTGATTAGAGCGACATTGGTTAAGATCCTACGGTTACCTCATTCCAGCACCACTATTTTCTATTGGATTCACTTAGTCCAAATGAATTTACTAAACTTAAGTTAGTGAGTTCCATACTTTCATTTAGACTGTGAGATGTCTCATTAGCAACCGAAGGTTACCTTCTATGAGAGATTCTTGATCATCTGATAGAGACATCTTCATTTAGTTATAGTTGTGGTTCTTTGTGATGTTTGTCATTAAATTTTGAGTTTTCTTATATTTTGAATGTTGTGGAGGTGATTTTTATCTTGGTTGACTTGAATTTTGGTTTTGTGTTTTGGTTTTGTGGCTATCCTAGCAGTTTTGGTTTTCATGCAGGGTGACATTTTTGTTTAGCATGCAACTCTTATAAGCATAAAAAGTACAATATGAAAATACAAGAAAGAAGACACTGTAAATTATAAAAAGCATACCTGGCGAGTCTTCTTGTTCCACCACCTGAAACTCAAAATGCATGTGAGAGCACTTTATATAAAGAAAAAAAGTAAGGTTTTGGTGATCTACCCAACCCTATGTCATATCTTGGTGGGTCTCTATTAATTTGATTAATAATGAATTTTGCTAAGCAAAACATATTAAGTTTAGTAGACCTCTGAGGTATCCAACAGCTGTGGAGAAAGAAGCACGTCCATGCTTCCCTCTCACTACCTGGTGAAAAGTCTCGAGCTCATTCAAACTTATTATGTTGCTTAATAACTCATCTTGTAAATAACTTTCATGCTCAGTGAACATTGATGTTTCAATTATCCCTAGAAGTAGGGTAGTTATCACTTAAAATTTAATTTGAGAATTATGTAGGTGAAGACCTTTTAAAGGGGCAAGTTAATGTTATCAAGGCACTTAGCCAACTTTTTAATTTGGACTTCTGGTATGTTAATGGTGTTCAATTTTTAATTATATTTACTTTTCTAGTCCTCATTTAATCAGATTTAATTTAGCTTAGGTCACTACTAGGCCCTTTAGACTTTTGATAGATGTCTTAGTTATATTTTCAAAGAGATTGAATTTTTAGGTGATGATGATTCATTATCAAAATTTTAAAAAATCATTTGAATCATTAAATAGAGGTATTAAATTGGTGAGTTATTAACACCCAAAACTATACCCCTATGTTTAGGATCATTTAATTGAGTAGACTTCCAAATTTTAATATTTTAAAGAAATTGTAAATTTATCCTTTTAATTAAGAAAAGTGAGATTGGTTTCTACCAATTAATCCCTTATGTTTTAATCATCCAAATATGTTGATTATGATTAAAGGTTAACCATTCCCCTTTCTTGAATTAAGCTTAAATGTTAATTAAGGCCAAATTTCCAAAATTACACTTTTGCCGCTAAGGCTCTATCACTTCATAATTTGTCAAATTTAATTCAAATGACTTTGGAGTTTTTATTCTACTTTATTCATGGGTCAATTAAGAAATCAGAGGAGAAAATGCAATTTTTAAAATTTTAATTTAATTTATATATTTATTTTTATGCAAAAAAAGGTTTTTTTAAAGAAAATTCAAAGCCTAATCCCTTGGAATTTTTACTGGAGGTAGACTTATACTAGAGAACTGTTAGGACCAAGTTTCATGATTTATTGAGTTATATTTGAATTTAAGGAATTATTTAAAATTTTTGAACATTTATTAAATATAAAATATTTTAAACATGGAAAATTAAGTTTTATATTTTTATTAAATGTTTCTAAGGTCAAGGAAACTAGAGAAACAAATTGCACATTTTTTTTTATTTTCCTTTGAATTGTTAACATTTTTTTAGTGATAAACCATTTTTAGCCTTTAACAAAAATTATTTTAAGCTTCAAAATTCAATATCTTCACTTATAAAATAAAAAGAACTATTCCAATTGTTGCTAAGTTTTTAGGAAACAATTTAGAACATTTTCATGAATCTTATAATATTTGTGATTTTTATCATTTTTTAATTATTTAAATATTAAAAATAGGCTAAAAATGAAGTTTTTATTTTAATTATCATTTTATTTTTAGAAAATTCCTCTCATCATAGAGAACTCTAAAACTAATTTTTATAATTATATGAGTTATAATTTAATTATTAAAAATCATTTTAGTGTTTAAAATGACACGTAACATAGAAAATCAATTTGAGTTATAAAATGAGCTCCAAATATTTTTGAAATTTTTATGGGGAGTTCTCTTAACTTCCAATTTCAATTGAGAGTTAAAATCAAGTCATTCAGATGTTTATGTTTCCCAAAATTGATTTCCTTTATGTCTTAAGATTTGTGAAAATTAAGTGTATTTTTAATGACTTGGCTTATAAAAACATTTTCCAGAGGGTTCTTTGATCATGACAGACCTTCCGAAATTTTCTTGGAATTTTCTAAGCAATATGCTAATTAGTATGATTAATTTATGCAAAGAATAGACATAAACTTGAAAAATATGGATCTCTATGTAGAGATCTTCTCTAACTTTGGAAAAATCAAAGAATGTTCCCTTAGACAGAGGCAATAATTAGCCAAAATTTCAAGCCATGGTGAAATATTTGCATGCATGGAGATTCAAGACTCAAAATAGTATTTTATTAGTTTAAAAAATATGCATCAAATGAACTTCAAATAATTTTCACATTATTCTCCTCTGTTCACTGAGCAAGAAGGTATTTTTATTTTATTTTTATGATTTTCTACATAAAGATATAAATTTTTGAAGTTAGGGATATTTATTTTAATAAAAAAACCCGTATTTTTCTATTTAAGCGCGCTGCGCCACCTCATCCTAGGCGTCTCCGAAGCTCCACGTTTCTTTTCTTAGTTCGACATCACCATCCAACTTGGCAGCCACGCGCCCCGCGGTTCACGCACCGAGAGTTTATCCGACCAGATCTCGTCCGTTGATGAGATAAACGTGCGATCATATGATTTCCTGTCTCATCCCCAAATAGGCTAACCCATGACTGTTAACACTAAAACCCTAAGATCTCGCTCATTTATCCACCAAATGACCTCAAGTTTGATCCTATGGACTCATCTAAGTGTGAAGAACATATCCATACTGCAAACATGCCATGAAACTAACCCTAATCAAATGGAGAATCAAAATAGGCTCAGGAAGAGGGGAAGTTCAATAACTTTACTCTAAGAAGGGAAGCTTCCGTCAGATGTCCTCGACACATTCATGGAGGTCCAAAGAGGCTAGTGATTGAGCCTTCTACTATGGTGAAAGGTCTAGGTATCAATTTGATCAAGCTTGATTTCAGGTGTTGGTCTAAAGCTACATTAGGGGATCTGTATGAGAGGGATTTGATGGGGCTTCTTCTTCTTTCACAGTGGTGATGGTATGGGTGAGTTTAATTGGAGTTTGGTGGACTGTAGAGCTATGAGGAGTTTTATCCTAGTTATGGTAGAATTTTGAGCTCTAAATTGATCTTTGATAGTGGAGATCAGTGGAGGAAAATGGTTGGCTTGAGCTGAGGAGGACTCAAAGAGACTGTGGTATCAATTTGGAGGACCCTCTTTGAGAAAATTTCTGCACCTCTCCTTGGCCATGGAGGTGAGGTTTTATAAAAATGGCCAAGGGTGTCTCTATGGGTCAATTGAAGGGTATAAAGTGCTGCCAAAGTGGAGGGCAAAGAGGCTCTAAACTTAAAATTGGATGAGGTGGCCTCAAGGTTTGAATTGTTTTTTATTCCATGGGGGTGGCTCTCAGTTTGGTCATTTTATGGCTACTAGGATGACTTGCAAGGATGGGGGAGCTGGCCAAGGGGTCAGGTGAGCCAGGGTGAGGTTCAATTATCACTTACCCTCAAAGGTTAGTCATAATAGTGAAGATTTTGGCTTAAGACCCAAATATGGGCATAAATCCCCTAATTTAGGGACTCATTGGTCTATAGCTTGGTTTGTTGGGTTATTAAGATTTAGCCTGGTCCAAAGGAAGGACTTAGTGGTTGTAGTGATCTTTGGTTGGCCAATTTGACATGGCTAGGTTAATTTTTGGTGAAGGCGTCCATGTAGGTCAATTTGGCCATGGCTTGGGCTTGGGATAGGCAAGCCATGCCCTTGAACCCAATTAATTGATCAATATTGTGTAGATTATTGTCATGACTATTTTTGGTCAAGACTTGAAATGATTTTGAGTTCAATTAGGGGCTCAATTTGAAGGATTTTGAGATTTTGGTCAATTTGGGCATGTTGGGCTAGTCTTGGGTCTAGATTGGGCTAGGCTTGGGCTAAGACCAAATTGATTGTTGATAATGTTCAATAGGAATGTGATGAAGAGTTTTCAAAATGAACTGGGTGCCAATTTTGGGTTTAAGGCAATCAATTTGGGGGAGTTTTGAAATATGGCCAAGTTAGGGCAAAATTGGGGATTTTTAGATTTGGGTTGTAATTAAATGAAATTTAGGCTTCAACAAAGCCAATTTAAGGTTAATTTTGATTTTTAGGAGTTATAAAGAGTTCAGGATGCAAATTGAAACCAATTGAGCAGGCCATGGGGTTTAATTTGGTGGAACCAAGTCATAAAATTGGGGGTTTGACTTGGATCACAAATGGGCTAAAAGAATGTGCTGATTGAGCTTGGATTTGGTTTATATTAGTCATACGAAAGGTGAATTGGAGTTTATAATTGAAATTGGGGGAGATTGAGCCCAAATTGAAGGACATTTGAGGTAAATTTGGGGGAAAATGGGCCTTCAAAGGCAATTTTGGGGTTTTTGTTAAAATGGTCAAATTAGTCAAATTGGGTCATGTGGTAGTTGATAAAAATGAAATTGGAAATATTTGGATGGTTTTGGAAATTTTTGGGATTTTTTTGGAAATTTTGGAATTTTGGGCTAAGGAGGGGCATTTTGGTAATTTGGCAATTTTTTGGTGATTTTGGGTAATTTGGGTATTTTTAAAAAGTTTGAAATGATTTTTGAACAAATTTGGGTATTTTGGATAAATTTGGAAGTTTTGGCCAAATTTAGGGTTTCAAGGGTACTTAAGTAATTTGGGGAACTTTGGGGCAAAATGCCAAGTTGTGTATTTCTTATAGAATTGGGGTGCCAACTACCATAAATGAGCTATGGACCAATGGAAACCCCATTTGGGTCCTCTATGTACTGTTCTTAGCTAAACCCCAACATAGGGTTAGTAGGTTTAGAGGACCATCTACATGAGTCTCTCAAAGGATTAAAGGATCAAAGTCAAGAAATTTTCGGTTTATATTTGTGAGTGATTGTGAGTACCTTAGCACTAGACCAACACTCAGAGTAAATTCTAAGGGCAAGCAGTCCTATGGGAACTCACTTTGAGCTCCCCCATAATGACCCCATCTACTAAGTGACAGAGGTTAGGACCACTTTGTGGAACTTTAAGTTGAGTAAAGAAGAGTTTGGAATTTCTATTGATGAGGGTTCATTTTCTAGTTTTTGTAGGAATAGTAAATAGGAAAGACCTATGGCTAGACCTTAGGTTACTAAAGAGGAAGACTATAACTCAATCAAAAGTGAAGTCAACAAATGTACCCCCAATGGGTGGGGTGTGCTGGGCAAGCACACCGCACGTATTGACGTTGACCGACGAGATCAACAAAACTAATATAGACTCCTAAGTCAACAAACAAAAAAGGAGTGTAGAATTTGAGTGTGCTATTTGTTTCCGTTAAGGAATTAGTAGTTCAATATTTTATCAAAATCAAGAAGTACGAACTCTCGCCGGGGATTGGAGTGTGGGTTTTGAGTTATTAGATTTTTGATTTTTTATAGAGGATGGGACTCAATATGTAAGTACTGACCCCTGGGTGGGAATCGAAGTTTAGGTACTAATTTCAGAAGAGGGTTGGAAGTTAGTCACCGACCTCAAAAGAAGAGAGAAATCAGAAGTTAAGGACAGATTCTAAAATGAGAATCAAAAGTTAATGATCAATCTCAAAAGAGAGAGTCAGAAGTTAGGGATCAGTCTCAAAAGGAGGAAATTAGAAGTTAAGGATTGATTTCAAAAATGAGAATTGAAAGTTAAGGATCAATCTAAAAAAGAGAATCCAAAGTTAAGGACCGACCTCAACAGAAAAGAGGAAATCAAAAGTTAAGGACTGATTTCAGAATGAGGATTGAAATTTAGGGATCAATCACAAAAGAGAGAGTCAGAAGTTAGAGACCCATTTTGAAAGGAGAAAATCAGATGTTAAGGACTGATTTCTAAAATGAGAATTGAAAGATAATGATTAATCTCAGAACAAGAGTTGGAAGTTAAGGACCGGCGCAAAAAAGAAAGGAATCATAAGTTAAAGACTAATACCGGAATGAGGATTGAAAGTTAAAGAGGATTGATAGTTAGGAATCAATCACAAAAGAGTGAGTCAAAAGTTAAGGGCCGATCTCGAAAGAAGGATATCATAATTTAATGACTAATTTCTAAAATGAGAATTGAAAGTTAATGATCAATCTCAAGAAGAGAGTCGGAAGTTAAGGACTGGCTCAAAAAAGAAAGAAATCAGAAGTTAAGGACTGATTCCAAAATGAGCATTGAAAGTTAGGGATCAATCACAAAAGAGAGAGTCGGAAGTTAGGGACCAATCTCGAAAGGAGAAAATTAGAAGTTAAGGACTGATTTCTAAAATGAGAATTGAAAGTTAATGATCAATCTCTGGAAGAGAGTCGGAGGTTGAGGATCGGCTCAAAATAGAAAGTGAATCAGAAGTTAGGGACTAATTCTAGGATTAAAAGTTAAGGATAAATAACAAAAGAGAGTCGAAAGTTAAGGACCGACCTCAAAAGAGTGAATCAGAAGTTAGGGACTGATTCTAAAATGAGAGTTTAAAGTTAAGGATCAATCTTAAAAGAAGAGAGTCGGAAGTTAAGGACCGACCTCAAAAGAGTGAATTAGAAGTTAGGGACTGATTTAAAGATGAGAATTGAAAGTTAAGAATCATTCTCAAAATGAGAATCGGAAGCTATGTACTGACCTCAAAAGAGTGAATCAGAAGTTAAGGATTGATTCAAAGATTAGAGTTAAAAGTTAAGGATCAATCTCAAAAGAGAGTCAGAAGTTAAGGACCGACCTCAAAAGGAGGAAATCAGAAGTTAAGGATTGATTCTAAAATGAGAATTGAAAGTTAATAATCAATTCCAGGAAGAGAGTAGGAAGTTAAGGACCGACCTCAAAAGAAAGTGAATCAGAAGTTAGGGACTGATTCCAGGATTGAAAGTTAAGGATCAATCACAAAAGAGAGACTCAGAAGTTAAAGACTGACCTTGAAAGGATTAAATCAGAGTTAAGGACTGATTCTCAAATGAAAATTCAAAGTTAAGGATTAATCTCAAAAGAAAGGGTCAAAATTTAAGGACCGATCTTAAAAGGAGGGATTCAGAAGTTAAGGACTGATTCAAAAATGAGAATTTAAAGTTAAGGATCAATCTCAAGTGACAGGATCAAAAGTTAAAGATTGATCTCGAAAGAGTGAATTAGAAATTAGGGACTGATTCCAAGATGAGAATTGAAAGTTAAGGATCAATCTCAAAAAGAGAGTCGGAGGTTAAGGAATGACCTCAAAAGAGTGAATCAGAACTTAGGGACCGATTCAAAAATGAGAATTGAAAGTTAAGGATCAATCTCAAAAAGAGAATCGAAAGTTAAGGACTGACCTCAAAAGAGTGAATCAGAAGTTAGGGACTGATTCCAGGATAAGGATTGAAAGTTAAGGATTAATCACAAAAGTGAGTCAGAAGTTAAGGACAGACCTCAAAAGAGTGAATCAGAAGCTAAAGACTGATTCAAAAATGAGAATTGGTGGTGTTCAATCTAAATATATATGTCATGTGCAAAGGTTGACATTGTTGAAGAAGATTTGTGAATTTTTGTGAGGCTTTGTGCAAAACATGAAATTCTGCGAGAAAGTTAAGAGAATTAGCGCAGACAAATATAGTTATGCTATGCGAGCAAAGAGTAAGAGACCTCAAAATCAAGAGAATCAACTCAACTGATTTATTTTCATTTCTTATTGCTTTTATCATGTTTAATTTTCATAATATGTTTTCAAAAATTTAATTTTAGTTGGTTGATTTTTCAAAAGAGAGTTTTTTGTTGTTTTCTTGTTTGTTATTTTTATTTAAATTTTATTATCATCAAATTGTTTTTTATTTTGTTGTTTTGTTCTTTATTCTCGATAATCTCAAACAAACGCATGGTCCATGGCTTTTATCCATTGAACACAAAGGCAATTGACAAAAAGATAAATTTCTAAAAGAAACTTCATTAATCTGTTTTACTAAATGTTACAGATTGAATGTAGGCCAAAGCCTAAAAAAGTACAATATGCTAACTACATCAAAGTACATCCACAAATGTTCAATGTCAAGTATATATCATAAGTTGAGCATGTCTAATACATATCATATCTGATGTAATGTAGTGCAGTAAAACAAAAATGAACCCTTTGAATGTTTGTTCCTAGTGTGACAAGCTTCTAATCGAGCAGACCTTCTAAGCCATGCTCCAGGACAAGAGTTCCCTTTGCATGTACTTAGAGGTACAACCCTCTCATAGCTTGTATGGTAACAGTTCCCCAAAATCTGGATATCGTTGAAATCCATATGACATTTTGTTGTTATCCATTCTTCGAAAGGTCACGGACACGTTACGGTGTTGCACCTCTGGAATACAGTGTTTGGCGATGTCCGCCCCATTTCCTTTAAGGACTAGCACTAAACCAATTATCAACAAAATTTCTACAGCTCCCCTGAATTCACGAGGGACGATAATATCTATTTTTTTTCTAAAAAAAATTTTACTTTGCTCATGAATGAGACAGTACAGAAAGGTCTCACAAAGTCATGATGATCAATGTGTGGAGGTATGCAGTCTCCTTCATCGTATATGTTGATGATGCAACTATTAGGGATGCAGTTAACTGGCAGTGTACCCCATCTGACCATTCTTTTAATCATCTAATTTATTATTGGAGGTAGTGGATCCATCTGATCGTGTCTGAGAATCTCAGGAGGATTTCCTTGTCTATCATTGGTAAAGTTATAGCTGCAACCGAACAGGATAGTAATCCTCCCCTTTGCTTGCATCCACTTCTTGGCTTGGAATAGGTTTTTTCCATAAGCAGGCGTGCTCGACCTCTATCTCTCAAGTCAAAAATGCAGTCGATAATGTTTCGTTCATCACTTTCTAAGAAGACTCTGGTGTATAATTTCAATCCCTCTAATATGTTGATGAACCTCTCTTACACTTCTTCATAGAATTCAAAGTCCCTTTCACTTACTTTCCTTATTCTGTAGTATTCTGCAGCACTTATGATTGGCAGTTGTCAAGAATGTTCCCTCATTTGAACAGTGGGAACCCAAGATGATGCTGATTATGGCGCTAACGGAATGTGTGAGTCGGCATCTAAAGGGACATATGGCTCTAGACTCCATGAGACATATTGATCTGTTCCCAGCAGAACATATGACTCGTACATCAAGCAATCGGTGGTTTGAGCCCTATCCATGGTAGATACGTACTTCTTTAAGGTGCTGTAGTGCTGTAGGAGTACGACATTACAGTCCGGGCATTCCATGAATGACCAGCTGACGCTCGTGCAGGTATTTCGGTGCTGCAGGTCGGGTAAAGAACATCTAAAGCTGGTGGTATTTCCGGCTCTGTAACAAACCCGGACTACTCATCTGTAGCAAGCAAGTTGGAAGAGGTCTCTTTCAAGCCCACATCAAAGATATCCCCCTCAAAGATAGGAGTAAGCAAGTTCTTCGCGTCTTTCTGGTGTCTTGTTTCTCCTCGTAAGAAATCCCTCTATTTTTGGCAGCTAGCATTTCTGTATTGAGTTCTTCATAGTGGCACGTCCGGAAGTCTTCCATTATCGATAGCAATTAGGCCTCAAATCGGCGTAGTTATCGTGGATGGTAGGCGGTTGGGCCCCTTCATTGGGTCCTACTGTACCATCACATTCTTTCCCTTCAATGATGAATTATCTTTAGTGTTCAACCTTAGCAGCGAGGGTAGCCCTTCTTTTTCCCGTTTGCTGAAAACATCCATTAGAGGCCCCTCATAATCCATCTCAACTTGACTGAATTCCATGTCAAAGTTTATGGTGCCGCCCCGCGGCGCCATCTCCTTATTGAGTATGAGGTTCCAGTCATCTTTAAAAGCAAAGGTCAGCCTCTGTCCTGACATTTCTTTGCAGGCGATAGAAAAAATTATCTGTGAGCTGAAACTTAGCATGAACAGTAACAAAACAAAGTTTTTATTAAAGGAAATTTTAGTTTATTTTGTTGAAGAAGTCATTTATTTGTGTATGCATTATGTTTAATTTAGTAGGATATCAGGTTTAAAAAGAGAAAATTGAAGTGTGTAATTTTCAAAAATTTTTATTATGTTGAGGTTAATTTAATTGCAAGAATTTTTTGACCCAGTCAAAGATGTTTGACCACATAGATAACCCTAAAACAATCCAAATTTGAAAATTTCAAATTAAGCGCTGGTAAGCAATATCAGGTTGCATAGTATGTCTTCAGTTATCATCTGTTGATTGGTAGCATGGGTCTTTCACCCCAAAAATCTACTAACTAGTAGGCTCC
This sequence comes from Phalaenopsis hybrid cultivar, assembly GCA_002079205.1. Classification (NCBI taxonomy): domain Eukaryota; kingdom Viridiplantae; phylum Streptophyta; class Magnoliopsida; order Asparagales; family Orchidaceae; genus Phalaenopsis; species Phalaenopsis hybrid cultivar. The sequence continues at coordinate 165,309 of JXCR01049176.1, read as the reverse complement.
TCCTGCGTAGACTTTTTCAACGATAAATGGTCCCTCCCAAGTTGACTTAAATTTTCCACCTATTTTGCGTCGTGCAAGAATAGGCTTTTTTAGTACAAGTACGAGGTCACCAACTTTGAATGTTTTTGGGCAAACCAATTTGTCATGAGCTTGTACCATCTTTGCCTGGTAAAGTTCCAAATGTTGTTGTGCTTCAAGTCATTTTCCTTCCAGACTCTCTAGTTTCTCGAGCCTGAGCTTTGCACTTTCTTCCATTGTAAGCTAGTTGGCAACAATGACTATGAGAGGGCTTCTAAATTTCTAATGGTAGTACGGCTTCATACACGAGCATGTAGTGTGTGCACTAAGTGGGAGTCTTGAATGTCATCCGCTAGGCCCGTAAGACTTCTAACAATTTGTTGTGCCAATCTCTTTTGTTTTCATCTAGCGTCTTCTTTAAAATCTGTACCATTGTCTTGTTTAAGGCTTCAACCAATCCATTTTCTATGGAATAGTAAATTGTAGAGTATCTCCAATCTATCCCGTGTCTTTTGATGAAATTGTTGATTTTTGTGCTTTTAAAAGCTATCACATTGTCACAAATTATTCTTTGCGATACTTCAAAATGGTAGATGATTTGACATTTGAAGAATTGAAGGACGTGATGTGTCGTAACCTTTTGTAACGGTACTGCCTCTGTGCGTTTAGAGAAATAGTCTCTAGCGGCAAGTATAAATTTGTGTCCTTTGAGGATGAAGGGTCTATTGGACATATTATGTCCGTGCCCCAACACTCAAATGGCCACGATACGATAGTTGTGTGTAGCACATTCAGAGGTTGGTGTAAGACCACCCCATGTACTTGGCACTAGTTACATCTTTTAGTTGTAAATATGCAATCAAACATCATTGCTGGCCAATAATATCCGAGTCTTTTGATCTTCATTTTCATCTTTGACCCTGACTGGTGAGCACCACACAATCTGGCATGTACTTCTTTGACAAAAATTTGTGCTTTTGTTTTGCTTAAACATCGTAGCCACATCTGGTCGAATGATCTTCTGTAGAGAACATCACCCACTAGAGCGTAAAACATAGCCCTTTTTGTAATGTGATGTGCTTTAGACTTATCCTCTGATAACTTTCTTGTTTACAATTATTTTATCAATAGATTGCTCCAATCTTCATTGATATCGACGACCACAATCATTGTTTCTTCTTTTCCAAGCTTATGTAGATTTTTAAGATCGATTTGAGATAAAACTTGTCTTCCTTGTACTGTGATTTCAATGGAATCTTTTGGGGACACGCCAGCTCCTTAGCGAGTTTTGCTAGAGCGTCGGCATGGGCATTATCTCCCCTAGGAATCCGGTAGAAAGTCACATTGGGGATATGCCCTAGTAGCTTCATTGTGTACTAATGGTATTCTACTAGTCATGGTTTCAAAATTTTGTATTTTCCAATTACTTGCTTGATGACGAGCTGAGAGTCGCCATCGTTGACAATGTTTGTTATATCCATTAAGATTGCCAATTCCAATCTAGTGATTAAAGCTTCCTATTCTGATTCATTGTTGGTGCACGACTTTGTCAGGTGGTATGAGAACCTTAACATACCCTTATCTGGTGTGATAAAGATCAAACCAATACCTGCTTTGCCTGGTATAACTGTGCATGATCCTTTGTCTGTTTTGGCTGATGAAGCACTGTCAAAGTACATTTCCCAGCGTTGTAAATTGGAGAATTCCATTTGTAGTATATGCTCATCTGGTAGTTCATCGTTGAGAGGGGACGTAGCTGGCAGTGGGTGTGCAGCAAGAAAGTCTGCTAGAATCTTTCTCTTGATAGCACAGAGGGGAACAGAAGTTATATCAAATTGCAATAAGATCACTGACCATCTTGCTAAACGTCCGAAGAGCGTTAGTCAGGTCAACAACTTTTGCAATGGGTTAACTTTTGAAATTAGGGTAATCTTTTGAGAGAGCATGTAATGTCTAAGCTTTTGGGCGGTGAAAATTAATGCTAGACATTTCTTGTCAATAGGTGGATACCTTACTTCCGCCAGTATCGGACAATGACTCAAGTAGTAGAGTGCATTTTCTTTACCCTTGTCATTGACTTGGGCCAAGAGGGCTCCACGAGAGTCCTCTAAGGCCGCGATATAAAGTATTATTGGTTTCCCTAGGATGGGGGCTACAAAAATAGGAGGTTTCATTAAGTATTGTTTAATGTCCTCAAAGGCCCGCAGATGTTTCTCTTCCCAAACAAATTTGGTATCATTTTTAATTAATGCCGAGAAGGGCTGACACCTACCTGAGAGATTGGAAATGAAACGTCTTAGATATGCCAACATCCCTTGGAAGGAACGTAGTTTCTTCAAGGTTTTAGGAGGAAGCATTTCCAAGATAGCTTTAATCTTATCCGGGTCAATCTTGATTCCCTGATGACGGACAATGAATCCTAGAAACTTCGTGGCAGAAACGCCTAAAGAAAACTTTAAGGGATTCATTTTAAGGTCGCATCGTCATAACCATTCGAACATGATCCTTAAATCATACAAATGGTCTAGTTTTGTTTACTCTTTATGACCAAATCATCCACGTAGGATTCCACTTAATTGTAAATGAGGTCGTAAAAAATCTTTGTCATTGCACGTTGATGTGTTGCTCCAGCGTTCTTTAGGTCGAACGACATCACTGTGTAGCAAAAAGTTCCAATCGGTGTTCTAAAGACTGTAAGTGTTGCACCCTTGTGAGCCATCTTAATTTGGTTGTATCCCGATGATCCGTCCATGAAGGAGAAAATTTCATGTGTTGAAGCGATATCCACTATCATTTTTGGTATTGATAGTAGAAACTCATCTTTTGGACATGCTTTGTTTAAATCCCTGAAGTCGACACAAAAATAGATTTGTCCATTTTTCTTCTTAACAGGTAAAATGTTGGCTAACCACATGGGGTATTGCTCTTCTTGCATAAAGTTGGTGTCTATTAATTTCTTTATTTCGATGATGACTTGCTGCTCTATTTTGAGGCGCATTCTTCTTGGAGCTTGTTTTATGGGGGTTATATTCTTATCCACCTTGTGCTTATGAACTACAACTTCTGCTGACATTCCTGGCATTTTATCATAACTCCAAGAGAAATAATATTTTAATTCAAATAGTAATTTGATCAACTGTAGAGATTATTCATCATTGAGTAAAGAACTTATAAATGTAGGACGGGGTTGTTCTTCAGTCCCAAGTTTGATTCCCTTAAACTCATCAATAATTGATTTTATTTCCTCCTCAAACTCTGGTGGAGCATTTTATATTAGCTGATCAGTAGAGTCATCCTCTATATTGAGGTAATCCCCTTATGATTTACTAGTAAAAACCATACAAAATTCTGAATCATTGACTGGCCAAACTGTACCAAATTCGAGACCCTTATTTGAGTTGGGAGTTTGACTTTTAACATTTCATAATTTTTTAAAAAGTTGTAATTTATCTTTTGGTATTTGTTTTGGAAAATGCCCTTGTTGAATCAACTTTTGTACATAAGGCCAAAAGTAACCAAAAAGCAATTCCATTAATTCATTAGGCTCATCATCCAAATTTGCATGATTTCCAAGATTAGTAGAAGTAGAAACATGATAAAACTTGATCGGCTTTGAACCAACACTACAGACTTCCTTGACCTCTAAACTCTCGAGCTTTTGAGGGAGGATCAAAGTAAGGGTCATAGCATTCACATAGTGGTTTATCTGGTCATACATCGTCTCATATTCACTTTTCTCTGTATCTTCTAAGAATATCTTGTATTAAGGTTTATTCTATTTTTTCATCATTGTTTCATCTTCGGAACTGTATTCCTCACAAATGTTGATGGTTGGCCTAGTCCGTTCAACGATTAAGTTGATTCTTCCACATTCACATCCCCGGCCTCGACCTCGGGTTCGTGTACAAAAAGAACCTCAACCAACTTGTTGTAAAGGAGTGGTGGAAGATCGTTGAAGTGAAGTTGAATGGCTTCCTCTTTGTGATTTTCTTGGATCTTTATTTGTTCTTGTCACAATTTTACGAGAAAAGATAGTTTTCCTTGGAGGAGCGTAATAGGCAACATCTTCTTGAATGCCAACTTCATGAATTAAAAATGGTTGTAGATCTCCCTTGATGCAATATTCTTGTCCTTCTTTATATTAATTAATGCATTGGTGTAGGGATGACAGAATCATATTGTGTTCATGAATCCATTGTCAACTTAGTAGAGCATTAAAAGAGGTCTCAACGTCGATGATATGAAACTTTGTGGTTGTTGCTAGTTCTCTAACCTTCATAAGCAATGTAATGGATCCAAGGGCTATCTCTCCCTTTTTGTTGAATCCTCTTAACATCATTTTATCATTTGTAAGCTCTTGAGCTTCAATGTCCAAATAGGCTAATGTCCGTAGACTCATCAAGTTGAGAGATGCTTCAGGATCTACTAGAATTCTGGACAACACGAATCTGCTGATGTTAACGGAGATGTAGAGTGGTCGGTTGTGGACGGCTGTACCAAGCAGCAAATCTTCATTTGTGAAGGTTACCCCAGGCTATTCTTTCAACTAAAAAACTTCATCCAAGGATGTTCTGACCAACTAAATTAAGCAAATCTTCTGTGTCAAGCAAGGCTGTAACCAGAGCTTCTCTAATCTCCTTTGACAGGATCAAAGCATCGTAGATGCTTAACCGGGCCGTCAAATTCCTAAGGTGAGCTAGCACGTTGTAATCCACTTTATGTCATCCTCCAATTTTCACTTGGTTGTGTGGTTCTTCCACTGGTAGAGGTGGTTCCTCTCGAGTTATTATATGTTTTCCTTTGTCTCTTGGAGCTATTCTTGGGGGTAATACTTTCTTGCTCCATAAGTTCACTTTTGTAATTTCTTCTTCTTGTGACATCATTGTTCAATCTTCTGATGTTTCTTATTTTTCAGAAAGATCTAGGTTGATGGCAAATGGAGCACCGTGGCGCTCGAGGATTGGTTCCTCACTTTCTGGTGTTTTTGTAGCTGGTATCATTGATGTCTTTTTTTGTCTTGTTAGCGAGTTTATCAGATTCAAGTATGATTTAAGGATCATTTTGGGAATCGAGACTGAGGCTAAACTGGTCAAAATTGATTACGTCATTACTAGAAACAATTAAAATGTATCCAAAATCACAATTATTATATTGATAAGTCCCTAGAGGGGCAGAAAGATAATCATAGAAAGTCAGGGGTTCAAGGATATTCTTCCCTAAATCCGAGACAACCAATCTAGTAGAGGCAGCTCTTATCCTACCCCTCATGCTATAAATCTTTGTGGTTGTGTTCTTTTTTTTTCTTTGTCTTTCACAATGACGAATCTTGTGGCGAATCTTCATCTCGGGCCTGACAGGATGAAGATTCTGAACGGATGTTTGTTTTGACATGTTCTGGATTCGGTTTAATATTTTCTTGGATGAATTGTTCCAAACTTCATTCCATCCATCTTTTTGGTGTATGTGTAAGATTGCTTCGATAAATCCTGGATTTTGTTTAGGACCCTCTTGTACTTGTTCTAAGTCATACTCCATCCATCTTTTCTAGTATACACTTGGTTCAGTCAAAATCATATTTATGGAACCTTTTTTAGGTTCTTTTAAATATTTCTTTAGGATCATTATATTCCCTTCTTTAAGGTTCTTTTCAAGCCAATCCTTAAAGATGAAACATTCTTATATAGTATGTCCCAGCAATCGGTGGTACGGGCAATAATTTGATTGATCTTTCTTATCGGCCTCTTCGGGTTTCTTTGGCTCTGGTAGTTTGAACTCAGCCTTTTTCATCAGACTTCTGAACATTTTGGATACGGCTTTGTCATTGAAAGAGTACACCATTTTCTGTCATTCTACGAAAGATATTCTATTATTCCTTGTTCGAGGTGATCCTTCTTGAGGCGGTCGCTAGTGGGACCGGCTATTCTGTTTTTGAGACTGCTGTGATGAGATTGACGAGGATTTTCTGCATATATCTTCATTGGCTATTTTCCTTTATCGACATTTTCTATTGTTCCTCATTTCTTTTCAAACACTCTGGTTGCCTTGGACTTTTGATGCATATCCATATGTTTGATTTTTTTTTTTGAAGACTGTTGACTTTACTCAGTAGCTTTTTGAAGGATTTGATGGTGAGTCCGTTGAGCAGAAAAGCTACTGGCCCATGAATGCTTTTGAGTAAAATCTCAATTACATGATGTTCCTGTCATCAAGGTTCACACTTCATGCTAAGGTTTCTCCACCTCAAAATATAGTCCACCAAAGTCTCATGGGGCTTTTATTTTTCCATCATGAGCTCTTATATAGACACATGATGTTGCGCTCCGGAAAATATTTTCACAAATAATTATTCTAGTTCGGTATAATTCTTCACTGATCTATTGAGTATATTAACATACCAATAGAAGATGATCTCTGACAAGCTGCTGACCAACTGTTGGAAGAGTAAAGCTTTGTTATTTCCTGCGTTGCCACAACTGGCTTTGAAGTGTGTTATATGGTTTCCAAGATTTCCAGTCCCATCAAATATCTTTAGGTTTGGGGACACGAAACCCTTAGGGAAGGTTACAGATTTGAATTTCTCTGGATAGGGTCTACCCTTTAAAATTAATGTACCACCCTTAGATTGTGTTAAGGCCTATCAAACTTGCTCGACCATTTATTTAAATACCTTCTCTGGCATGGCGCCCGATAGAGAATCCTTCTTTGGTTGCTTATCTCTGTTGGCTAAGGTAACTTCTCTTCTTTCATTTGTAATGTGTATTATCTCCGGTTGGTTGACCTATGGAGATGCTAACTGTGGTACTTAAGATTGTCCTTGAATTGTGGTCATGGCGGTCATGGTTGTGGACATCTCTTCAATCCTTTTCTCCATTTGGCTGACTTGCTCATCCCTTAGGAGGATAGCCCTACGCAGTTCATCTACAACGTTCTCTTCAACGAGAGGTATAGCGTCACGCGCAGATGCAGCGACCCTGGTTTCAGTGACATGGACATCCATGAAATTTTCTTCGAGGTAATCAATGTAGTTAAAATCTGCATCATCGTTATTGATGAAAACTCCGTGTTTCCGAGCCAACTTAGAAATCTTGATTCTGATCTTTTCAACCTTTTTTATCAATAATTGATTCTTGAATTATCTTAAGATCTGGAGGAACCTACTGGACCTCCTCTTCTGGCTCCTCCATCTCAGTGGCAATCGCTGCGATGATGTCAGATACATCGGACCCTGGCTTCATTCTAGATCTTGCCCTGTAGGCTCATTGGACTGTATCGGTACAACGACCTTGGGTATCTAAACCTTCTTTTTTGATGGTGATGTCTTGAGACAAAGTTTCTCAACAGAAATATCGGTGTATCGAAGAGAATTATGCTCCCCATGGTGCAGACTGACTACAGTACTGGGTAATTTATTCATCTTTTCCATTGGAACTTTAGGAATGTCTTTGAAGTGGGTGATCGGTAGGATTCTTAGACCAAGTATTGACTTATCTGGTCGACGACCTATGGTCCTAGTAGTGGTAGAATCAATGGTAACTATGGTGGTATCAACTCTGCATCCTAAGAGAAACCAGAAGGGGATGCAAGTAGGCAAATTTTCAGTTGACTTTTGAGATCGTTTGGCGAATTTGACGTCTTTTGAAATCTCTTTCTTCATACGAGGGGATATTGTATGCCCCACTCATTTAAGTAATTCATTAACTGAGCAACCCTCTCTAGTAGTTAGCCTCTAAAAAATTGAACTAACTCCGGTGATAAGATCAGGCTTCTTCCTCTCCTCACCTTGTCAATGAAGCAATGGTAATACAACGACGATTTGTCAGATACTCTCGTACCCATTGGTATCCATTAAAAGATGGAACCTACTTCTTCACAGAAGCGGATAGGTTTCCAGTAATTCCAACTCATCCTGGCGAGGATCTTCCTTAAGAGGTATCTCCTTAGGTGCATCGGCTTTAATGGCACTCCGAACTCTCCTACTGTGGTTTGTCCTTTGAGTTTGGGTTAGTGGTACAGTTCTTAAACTCGATCCATTTTTGAATACAGATGGCAGGACAGCTAATCCCTTAGTCGGACAATCAATGATCATTACTTCTTTCCCCTTAGCAGCAGCAAGGACAACAGGCTTGGTAGGTGCCGGGGTGGCAGTAGTAGTCTTGGCCTTCTTATAAGAGGGGAAGTCCTGAAGACAAATCAGGTTGATTTCAATAGATGGCTCATGGTATTCTGGAGCAGTGACTTTCATTATGACGAACTGGGCTTTTCTGAGGATAACCTCAAGGTCTTCAAATCTGGCTCCGAACTTAATGGTAGGAGCGACATTGCGGGCTCCATGACTTGTTGACAAGTTGCACAAAAAAGTCAACATGGGGTAGGCCATAATAGCAGCTTTAAAACAGAAAGCTCTGAGGTTAGTTATATGGCCAAAACCTTGTAATCTTAGTGCAAGCACTGAAAATTAACATAGGATGATCTGTAGACCGGGAAAGTCTTAGTTTGTGGGGATTTAATAGTTTTTAGTAACAAGGTAATTTGAAAGTAGAAAATTTTAATTAATTTTGAAGTCACGCAACACAACACAATTTAATTTAATTTGCAAAATAGCAATTTAAAGTGAAAGGGAGATGTGAAGTGTTTTAAAACCCAGTGCGGGACCCATTTAACAACACACAATGCCCAGGTTGATCTAATCCACCAACACATCTATTGTGGTTTCGACCTCACATGAAGATTAAAAGTGTCCTTAATGACCTTCTGAACCACTCTTTTCAAAGGTGATTGAACATATAGTCCTGAAGTCCAAAGAGTTTGTCGTACTTTCCCAAGACAGAAATGGGTAAAGAATGTTAACAGAAGAAGAGTAATTTGGTCCAAGAGGGACATTGATACATTATCGATGTGTGAATATAATATTTCCTTATTTAAATGGAGAGAAAGCTTGTCCCCGGCAGAGTCGTCAGAAGTTGTCGGCACTATTTTAGTTGGAAGAGTTGCCTGTAAAAAGCTATAGGTCCCCGGAATCAAAATCCTGTCACCCGCTTCAGAAGGATATTTTAATGTTAGAAAAATATGAAATCAAGCTGACCCCATATTTTTCATAGTTTAAGTGAAAGAGCACTGTACCTTAAACCCTATATCTATCCCGAAAGATAAACACAAGACTTGAAGATGAGGCTTGATCAACTAAACTGAGAAATATATGATGTCCCTTTTGTCTGCAAAACCATTTTATTTACTGGCAATTTCCCGTATTTAATATGAAGAATTAAATAGGGTGTATATTAAGCTGGGTTCAGATGAGCTTCCTATAAGGGCAAGCCCTTATAGTTAATTACATCCTAAATGACCGAAGTCATCTAAGAAAACTCTCGATAAAAATAAGGAAATATTATCTTCAAGGATCTTAAAAGGATAGGACTTTTCAATGAGATCGGACAAAGAGGTGTGAAAAGGGAATGGTTCAAATTTGGAACATTTATTATACATTCTAAATGAGGAAGATCTAGGGGATGTCATAGATTTAGAAGAAAACCTCAGTGACATCCCAGTCTATCCTATGGTTTGGCTTCAATTTTTAGGAGAAGTATTTAGGTGTTTTATCTTGTAGATTTTATTTGTTAGGGCTTACATTTGGGTGAAACAATCACACAAATAGCCTGAAAGATTTGAGGATTTAGGTCGTGACGGATGACAACCTCGAAATCCTAAGGCGAGTTAGGGCTTAAATTGCACAACATGATTATGCAAAGGCCTAAAGATAAGTTGAGGATTTACGTTGCATAAACAAGCAACCTCGAAGTCTTATCGCTTGGTTGTTTATTTCTAATGAAGGAATTTGTCTAGTTGGGGAAGACATGTTTTTCTGTTGAAGATGGCCATGTTGCCCACCATGCTAGCTCCAAGATCCTTGCCGTGATGAGTTTCAGTTTTCTAGGGTGTCAAGTTACGATGTCAAATCAGATGGCCCTATGGTTGTAGTTCTTTAAATTTTATGGGGGCATGTTAAAGTTCATTAGAGTGACACTGGTTAGGATCCTATAGTTACTTCATCCGGCACCACTATTTTCTATTGGATTCACTTAGTCCAAATGAATTTACTAAACTCAACTTAGTGAGTTCTATACTTTCATTTAGAGCGTGGGAGGCCTCGTTAGCAACCGTAGGTTATCTCCTCCGAGGGATTCCCGATCATCCGATTGAGACGTCTTAATTTAGTTGTAGTTGTGGCTTTTTGTGATGTTTATGATTAAATTTTGAGTTTGCTTAAATCTTGAATGTTGTGGAGGTGATTTTTGTCTTGGTTGATTTTAATTTTGGTTTTGGGTTTTGGTTTTAGGGCATCCTAGCAGTTTCATTTTTCATGCAAGGTGACATTCTTATTTAGCATGCAAGTTTTATAAACATAAAAAGTACAGTATGAAAGTACAAGAAAGAATGCACTGTAAACTATAAAAAGTGTACCTGGCGAGTCTTCTCGTTCCACCACCTGAAACTCAAAATGCTTGTGAGAGCACTTTATATAAAGCAAAAAAGTAAGGTTTTGGTTATCTACCCAACCCTAGGCCATATCTTTGTGGGGTCCCTATTTATTTGAATAAGGATGATTTTTGTTAAGCAAAACATTTTAAGTTTAGTAGACCCCCGAGATATCCAATAGTTCTAGAGAAAGAAGCAGGTCCATGCTTCCCTCTTACTACCTGGTGAAAAGTCACGAGCCCATTGAAACTTATTATGTTGCTTAATAAATCATCCTGTAAATACATTTAATGCTCAGTGAACATTGTTGTTTCAATTATCCCTAAGAGTAGGGTAATTATCACTTACAATTTAAATTGAGAATTATGTAGGTGAAAACCCTATAAAGGAGCAAGTTAATGTGATCAAGGCACTTAGCCAACTTTTTAATTTTTTCTTGTAGTGTTTTAATGGTGTTCAATTTTTAATTATGTTTACTTTTCTAATCCTCATTTAATCAGATTTGATTTAGCTTAGGTCACTACTAAGACCTTTAGACTTTTGATAGATGTCTTAGTTATATTTTGAAAGAGATCAAATTTTTAGGTGTTGATGATTCAATATCAAAATTTTTAAAAGTCATTTGAATCATTAAATTGGGGTATTAAATTGGTGAGTTATTAATACCCAAAATCATACCCTTAAGTCTAGGATCATTTAATTGACTAGACTTCCAAATTTTAATATTTTAAGGAAATTGCAAATTTATCCTTTTAATTAAGAAAAGTGAGATTGGTTTATACCAATTAATCCCTTATGTTTCAATCATCCAAATATGTTGCTTTGGATCAAAGGTTACCCATTCCCCATTCTTGAATTAAGCCTAAATATTAATTAAGGCTAAATTTTTAAAATTACACTTTTGCCCCTAAGGCACTATCACTTCATAATTTATCAAATTTAATTCAAATGACTTTAGAGTTTTTATCCTACCTTGCTCATGGATCAATTAAGACATCAGAGGAGAAAATGTAATATTTAAAATTTTAATAAAATTAACATATTTATATTTATGCAAAAATAGGATTTTTCAAAGAAAAAACCATAACATTACCAAGGCAAAGCCTAATCCCTTGAAATTCTTAGTTGAGGTAAACTTAGACCAGAAAACTATTGGTACCAAAATTCATGATTTATTGAGTTATATTTGATTTTTGAGAATTATTTTAAGTTATGGAGCATTTATTAATTATAAAATATTTTAAATGTGGAGAATTAAGTTTTATATTTTTAGTAAATGTTTCTGATGTCAAAAAAACTAGAGAAACAAGTTGCACATTTTTCTGATTTTACTTTGAATTGTTAGAATTATTTTAGTGAAAATCCATTTTTAGCCTTTTAAAAAAAAAATTTTAAGCTTCAAAATTCAATATCTTCACTTAGAAAATCAGGAAAAACATTCCAATTGTTTCAAAGTGCTTATAAAACAATTTAGAACATTTTCATGAATTTTGTTAATTTTGTGATTTTTATCATTTTTTAATAATTTAAATATTAAAAAAAGGCTAAAAATGAAGTTTTTATTTTAATTACCATTTTATTTTTAGACAATTCCTTTGATCACAGAGAACTCCAAAAACTAATTCTTATATTTTTTTTAGTTATATTTTAATTATTAAAAGTCATTTTAGTTTTAAAAATGGCACATAACATAGAAAATCAATTTGAGTAATCAAATGAGCTCCAAATATTTTAAAATTTTTATGAGGAGTTCTGAGAACTTCAAATTTTAGTGGAGAGTTAAAATTAAGTCATTCAGATTTTTATGTTTGCCAAAATTTATTTTCTTTGTGTCTTAGGGTTTGTGAAGATTATGTGCATTTTTAATGACTTGGCTCACGAAACATTTTCCAAAAGGTTCTCTAGTCATGGAAAACCTTTCAATTTTTTTTAGAATTTTCTAAGCAATATGCTAATTATTATGATTAATTTATACAAATAACAGATATAAACTTAAAAAATATCGATCTCTGTCTAGAGATGTTCTCTGACTTTAGTAAAATTAGAGAATGTTCCCTAAGACAGAGGCAAAAATATACAAAAAGTTCAAGCCATGGTAAAATGTCCACAAGCGTGGAGAATCAAAAGACTCAAAACCATATTTAATTAATTAAAAATAAAATATGCATCAAATGAATTTCAAACAACTTCCATATTGTTCTCCTCTGTTCACTAACCAAGAGGGATTTTTTATTTTATCCTGTGATTTTCTACACTAAAATATGAATTTTTGAAATTAGGGCAATTCATTTAAATCATAAAACCCATATTTTTCTACTTAAATGTGTGGTGCCACCTCATCCTAGGTGTTTCCGAAGCTCCACGTGTCGTCTTTTGGTTTTGTGCTGCAATCTAACTCGGCAGCCAGGCGTCTCGCGGTTCACACACCTAGAGTTCATCTGGCCAGATGTTGTCTATTAGTTAAATAAACGCGTGATCGAAAAGCTTCCCGTCATCATCCCCAAATAGGCTAACCCATGATACTTAACACTAAAACCCTATGATCTCACACATTTCTCAACCAAATGATCTCGGGTTTGATCCAATGGACTCGTCTAAGTGCAACGAACATATTCATAAGGTAAACATGCCATGAAGCTAACCTTAATCAAATGGAGAATCAAAATAGGCTCGGGAAGAGGGGAAGTTCAATACCTTTGCTTTTAAAAGGGAAGCTTCAATCTGAGGTGCTCGACATGTTTTTTGAGGTCCAAAGCGGTTAGGGATTGAGCCTCTTGTTGTGGTGAAAGGTCTAGGTATGAATTCGACCAAGCTCAATTTCAGGTGCTAGTTTAGAGCTATGCTAGGGGATCTGTATGAGGGGGATTTGATGGGGCTTCTTCTTCTTTCACTATGGTGATGGTGTGGGTGAGTTTAATTGGAGTTTGATGGACTTTGGAGCTATGGAACGTTCTATCCTAGTTTTGGCAGAAGTTTGAGTTCAAAATTGAGCTCCAAAGTGTGGATCAGTGGGGGAAAATGGTTGGCTTGAGCTAAGGAGGACTCAAAGAGGTTGTGGGATCAATTTGGAGGTCTCTCTTTGAAAAAATTTCAGCACATCTCTCCTTGGCCATGGTGGTGAGATTTTATAAAAAAATGGCCAAGGGTGGCTCTATGGGTCAATTGAAGCATGCAATGTGTTGCCTGTGTGGAGGGCAGAGAGACTCTAAACTTAAAATTGGATGAGGTGGCTTCAAGGTTTGAATTCGAATTGATTCCATGAGGGTGGCTATTGGTTTGGACATTTTTCAGCAACTAGGCCGGCTGACAAGGACAGGGGAGCTGACCAAGGAGTCAAGTGAGCCAAGGGAAGGTTCAATTATCACTTACCCTCAAGGGTTAGTCATAATTGTGAGGATTTTGGCTTAAGACCAAAATATGGGCATAAATCCCTTAATTTAGGGACACATTGGTTCATAGCTTGGTTTGGTGGTTTTTAAGGTTTATCCTGGTCCAAAGGAAGGGCTTAATGGCTGTGGTGATCTTTGGTTGGCCAATTTGACATGGTCAGGTTAATTTTTGGTGGAGGGGTCCATGTAGGTCAATTTGGCCAAAGCATGGGTTTGGGCTAAGCTAGCAATGACCTTGAGCTGAATTAAATTATCAACATTGTGTATATGATTTTCATGAAGATTTTTTGTGAAGTCTTGAAATGATTTTGAGTTTCATTGTAAGCTCAATTTGAAGGATTTTGGGATTTTGGTCAATTTGGGCATGTTGGGCTAAACTTGGGTCTAGATTGGGCTAGGCTTGAGCTAAGTCCAAAAAGATTGTTGAGAATGGTCAATAGGAATGTGATAAAGAGTTTTCAACATGAATTAGATTCCAATTTTGGGGTTAAGGCAATCAATTTGGTGGAAATTTTGAGGCATGACCAATTTAGGGAAAAATTAGGGATTTTTGGATTTGGGTTGAAATTAAATGAAATTGAGGCTTCACCAAGGTCAATTGAAGGTTAAGTTTGATTTTTAGGAGTGTTATGAACAGTTTAGGATGCAAATTGAGACCAATGGAGTAGGCCATGGGGTTCAATTTGGTGGAACCAAGTCATAGGGCCAAAATTGGGGGTTTGACTTTGATCAAAATTGGGCTCAAAGAATGGGCCAAGTGAGCTTGAATTTGGTTTAGATTGGCCATAAGAACGGTGAATTTAAGTTTAAAATCGAAATTAGAGGAGATTGGGCCCAAATTGATGGACATCTGAGGTAAATTTAAGGAAAATTTGGTCTTTAAAGACAATTTGGGGGTTTTAGTAAAAATGGTCAAATTGGGTCATGTGGTAGTTAAAAAAAATGAAATTGGGAATATTTGAAAAGTTTTAAGAATTTTTGGGATTTTTTTGGAAATTTTGGAATTTTGTGCTATGGAGGGGCATTTTGGTAATTTGACAATTTTTTGGTGATTTTGGGTAATATGGATATTTTTAAAAGTTTTGAAATGATTTCCAAACAAAATTTGGTATTTTGGGTAAATTTGGAATTTTGGCCAATTTTAGGGTTTCAAGGGTACTTAGATAATTTGGGGAATTTTGGGGCAAATGACCAAGTTGAGTATTTCTGGTAGAATTGGAGTGCCAACCACCATAAATGAGCTATGGACCAATGGAAACCCCATTTGGGTCTTCTATGTACTGGTCTTAGCTAAACCCCTTCCTAGGGCTAGTAGGTTTAGAGGACCATCTACATGAGTCTCTCAAAGGATTAAGGGATCAAAGTCAAGAAATTTTGGGTTTATATTTGTGAGTGATTGGGAGTGAGGTGAGTACCTTAGCTCTAGACCAACACCGAGAGTCAACCCTAAGGGCAAGCAGTCCTATGCAAACTCACCTTAAGCTCCCCCATATGTGCTAGAGGTTAGGACCACTATGTGGATCTTCAAGTTGAGTAAATTGGAGTTTAAAATTTCTAATGGTGAGAGTTCCTTTTCTAATTTTCTAGGAATAGTCAACAGGAAATACCTATAGCTAGACCCTAGGTTACTAAAGAGGAAAACTAGACCTCAACCAAAAGTGATGTCAACAATTAATCCTTCAGTTAGCTGATCATTCGATCACTTGTCCAAAAGAGGTTATAGAAGATGTATTAATGAAGGTGGATAAATTTTCCCTATAGAATTTATTGTATTAGATATGGAGGAAGATAGAGAATTACCAATATTTTAGGAAGACCATTCCTTACTACTATATGAGCTATGATAGATGTACAAAAATGTGAGTTAACTACGAGAGTCAATGACCAGGAAATCACTTTTAATGTACTAAAGTATATAAAATAACCGACTAAAGGAAAAGATGATGAATGTTTCCGAATGGAGATAATGTATTATTTAATTAATAACCATTTTTAAGAAAATTTTGAAAAATAAGATTGAAACACATGCTAAAGAGGAGATTAGACGTGAATCTTATGAAAATGCTAAAATTTATAAGGAAAAGATGGAAAATTTTCTTGATAGAAAGATTCTCAGAAAGAAATTTAAACTTGGATAAGAGATTTTATTACATAATACCAAATTAAAATTATTTCCCTGAAAACTTAAGTCCAGGTGGTCGGGGTCATTTAATTTGTAAAATGCTATCCATTTGGAGTTGTGGATATCAAAGATAAAAAACTTACAGTGTTTAAAGTGAATAGGCAAAGACTTAAACTTTATGAAGGTAGCAATAGGTCCGAGGTGAATGAAATTTAGATGTTGGGTCAACCAAAGTAAATAGTGGATACATCAAGCTGACAACTTTAAACATAATGCTTCGTAGCAGCCAACTTATGGTTATTCAAGTGGATTGATTTAAGATGTTTGTTGCTATAAATTTTTATGGTTGTGTGGTTATTGAGTGAGAATGAGTCCTACAGGATGAGAATATGAAGGAGGATAATGTCGTTGATAACAGATGATGCCCCCTTAGTGTGAGTTATTTTTCTGCATATTTTATTTCAATTTAAATCCTCAATAACAATGCTAAAAACTTGACCCGTCCCAAAAACTTAACCAAATTTATATTAAGTAGTTAATGTGCAAAATCAAATTTTATAAAATATATAAATAATTCACACACAAGTAGTTCTACGCAAGTGCACGTATTACTTCAAGTAATATAGGGCTTTCTTTAAAAACTCCAGTATTTATCCTACAGAGAAGCAAGGTAAGAAATCTCTTAGGCTAGTTCTAGTCAACTACTATAAGTCCTTATTCTGGAAGATCGATTTAAGTGGTTTTACAAATAAGTACTTCTAAAGGTAAGTATTAAGTTTAAAAAAACAAACAATTACTCCTAAATGAAAATATTAATTTTAAAGATAACCCTTTTTTGGATGAATTGGTTTGGAGAGTTTTAAGAAGTTAAAAACTACTATTCTTAATTAGTGACTTAGATAATGTATAGGAATAAGATACATTAAATATTATAGTGCCAAATAGAAGCAATCATATTCTTTACCCTCTGAGAGTGTATATAGAACATTGACTAATCTACAGTTTGGTCCCTGAATCCATAATTAGGTTGAGAAGATATTGTCTGCCACTCCAGAGCTCCTCCTTCTCCTCCGCTTGAGGGCTAACAGTCTCACTTTAATTTCCAACCAACTGGACTGAATTGGGTATTTTAGTCTGTCACCCTAAAATCTCCAATTCTGCTCCCATAAAAGAATATTTCCCAATTTATTTGCACTCAACCCTATGTACTACATTCTCATCCATGAAATTGAATGTGATTCTTACTTTATTTTAGAAATCATAGCCCATTTTGGATATTATATTTCTCAACAAATTTTAGCATTACAACAGGCCTAAATTATAATGTAAATGAAGTTCAAGTAAAAATAGTCACATTTATAATTAAATTACTTACTAACATGCATAAAAAAATCATACAGGTGAATCCAACTTATTGAAAAATAAAAGTAAATTTGAAACAATGACATCATCTTCTCATGCCACTGTTTCCAAACAAGAAGAAAGAGTAAGAAAAACTACTAACAAAGCACGAAGAAAACACAACGAAAAACTTATATAATTCAAGCAAATCCACTAGATAAGTGTTTACAAAACCATAAGATAATGAAGAACACAATACTTAGCAAAATCCACTAGATAAGTGTTTACAAAATCATAAGATAATGAAGAACACAATACTTAGCTTTTCCCCTTGAAAGAAAGATGAAAATCTCTCCTACAAAGTCTCCCGCTGATCCATGCAATGCTAGTACAATTCCTTACAAATTCTCTCAAAATCCCCTCTCATATCTATCCATAAAAGGGAGAAATCTACATTTTTACTCCTATTCTAATATCCCTAAGCATTCCTCTAAAATTTTCCCTCATACATATGACTACCTTCATCCATGAGAGGCGCCATCACCTCCATTTTATGGAGACACAAAATTTCTCTTTCTTACCAAAAGAGACATCTTTTCAGTCCAAGAGACAAATCTCTTCATCCAAAAGACATATCGTTTCTTTTAAGAGCCTTTCCCAAGAGTCTAGATTCATTGAACCCCTCCATGGGGTGTTTGATTAACTTAGATCCTTCTAGAAAATCTCAAAATAGTAAAAAAACGCCAAAAATACATTAAAACCTGCCATTGGCACCTCCGACACTGGTTCTCTAAATTTTAGAGCTTCTAGGGCCATTCTGGCTCCTCTAACACATATTCTCTGGATTTTGACGCCTCTGGAACTAGTTCTGGCACCTCTGGCTCCTCCCTATAGTAGGTCCACCATTTCGCTTTGTTCGGCTTTGTTTCAACTCCGTGTCGTGTCGTTTCAGTTGTGTTTCACTCCTAATAAATTTACCTACAAGATAAGCATGAAAAAATAATTCTTTAAAGTGTAATTTCATTCAAAAACTTGTGAGAAGTTAAAGTTAGATTAAGCATAGAATGAGATATTGAAATGTATGACGTTAGAATTTTCTTTCTTGCTCGTTTTTTACTCCAAATTGCACCATTTTTGCTTCCTTATCTCCAAAACTCCATTTCTTGTATCTGAAGCCAAAAATATTCAAAATACCTTCTTTTAAGGTGTAATATCATTAAAAATGTAGAAAAAATGAGCATATAATGTACTCTAAAAATAGGTAAATTTTAGGTGCATTAATTCTCCCAAACCTAAATGCTACTTGTAATCAAGTAAAGCTATAACTTTAAAAATATGTTGATTTATGTTAGTGGCTTTCTTTAAGAAGAACTAAATATTTGTTCTTGAAATTTTATAGTCCAACTTAGAAGAGTTTACAGTAATTTAGATGATATTTAAGGTATCAAAATATTTCGTATTAAACTATAGGAATCCTGATTTTCTATTTAATTCAAAAATAATTGAAATTTTTCCAAACTTTGGATTCTTAGAAAAATATTAATTTTAGACTTTATGACATCTAAAAAAAAATAATTTTAATAATACTTTTTGAAATTAAGCTTAGGATTGATCCTAAGTTTTCTTCCTCAGAAAGGTTCAAGTGAAATCAATTTTTAATTAAGTCTTGATCCTCAAGCTTCTCCTCCCTTTTTCATACCTTTTCTTTTCTTTCTTTCTTTATTTTTCTTCTTTTACCTTTTCTTTTTCTTTTCTTTCTCTTTTCTAGGTGAAGATTACTATATGTGGATAGGCCTTTAATGATTTTAAATTTCACTATCCCTTTTTGAAAGTTAAAAACTTATTTTCTTTCCTAAACTTAAAATGTAGTCTTAGAAAAAGAGTTTTTAATGGATTCTAAATTCTTTAAATAACGTTATTCTAAAAACCCTTAAGATTTAAAAACTTCAATTATTCCTTTAATAAATAGTAAAATCTTTTTCCTACTATTCTCTACAAAACATTTTAACTTTAGTTTCATCATTTTTACTAAAATCTTTGCTAAGCTTTTTTATTGCATTTCTATACTTAAAATTTTAATAATCTTAAAATAACTCCACCGAAAAAAAATCAAAATAAAATTAACTTGTAGTTTCTATGAGGAAAAATAAAGTTTAACTTTGAAATTTATTTTTCTTCCTCACCTCAAACTTAAATTTCTAAAAAATTTGCAATCAACTTCATAAAATGTAGCATGAAGAAAAAGTAAAAGTTGAATCACTAGCTACTACAACATCCTATCAAATTTACATACATGCATAATCAAGATAGAATGACTGCACAAGAAAGTAAATCTAGCATAAAACATGCATGCAATAACATTAAACTAAAAGAAAGCATACTAACTTTAAAATTTATTTTTCCTCCTACCCCAAAATTGATTTTTAACATGTATAGCATTTAGTACAAAAAATATAAGCAGGAAAAACAAAGAGTTAAAAAATTCTATCTGCCACACATGCCTATCAGAAACATCTACAATTATTAATCAGGATAGAAATCATGTAGTATAAAGTAAATCTAAACTAAACATGCATGAATGAAATTGACTAAATAAAAGTTTAACTAGCATAATAGGTATCGACATAGGAATATAAATATGTTCTTCAAGTTTTATATAAAGTTGTAATACAAAAACAATCATAAAACACAAACACAACACAAATGCTAAATGAGGTTAATTCTTCCTTTAACTCATTACATCTCCATAACCTAATTATAATTTCCAATGGAATCACTACAAAGATATATTAGGTACTTTTAAATGATTCTATATAATCTAATCCCATAGATAGGATTATCCTTGATATAGTGTCTCTCGAATACCAAGCCCAAACATCATCATATCCTTTTAATTAAGCACCTCTAATAGTTATAAGGATAGCGTAAGATCATCCACATGTCACTCATCGAATAGGTTCATGACTCCTACCAAATAAAAATAAGGTCAAAGAGAGGAAGTAACAAAATTAAGAATGAACTGTCATTGTTAAAATTCATAATATCTTTTGTAAAACTCAAGTACATGGGAGACCTGAGTCGTAGTGGACTTGTCAATCCAACTCCTACAAGAGAAAAAACAAGTTTAGCCATAATAAGAAGTTAAGGAATCACTTCCCTCATGGCATACAAAGATCAAATCAAACTACTAATAGTCCAAACATCTACAAATCACAATCAAATTGATCAATCCACATTAAAGAAAACATAATACAAGACTAACAATCATAACTCTCAAGCACAACAGATCAAACCACACTAATAACTATGTGTTTTCTCCCATACAGTACTTGGTTTAACGTCGCCAGCCCGACAAATGATTCCCCTTGGATCAAAATTCCATTTAAGTAATCCTTGACCAATCACCAAATCTTTTCTGGTTTCAAGGATTCCTAAAAAGTTCTCAAATTTAAATTTTTCCTTCAGCTCTTTCTTTTTATATTGATTCATATCATTAATCCTCATATTTCTTTCTTGATCTAATATTCTTCAAGTAATTTTCTCAATTTTCATATTAATATCACACTTAAAATATATAAGAAATGGATCTTTATATGATACTTTAAGATCTCCCAAATTTTGGATCGGATTACCTTTAGATAATTCAAACTCTGGATCAAATTCTTCTATGTTACTCTTTTGTTTGAGGTTGTCTTTTAATTCTTCCCCTTGGTACTGAGTAACAGGTAGAGATGATCTTTCTATTTTTATTTTAGTTGAGGAAATAGGTTTTTGTATTTCCTTAGGAATTTTTTCTGTTGGTCTTTCAATCTTTTTATCCTCATCTCTCAACTCAAAGTTCTTTTGAAACATATCCTCAAATTTTCTTCTAAAAATTAGTTCGATAAGTTTATATTGCTCATCATTTATCTCTTTAGGGTTTATCTTAGGGTCACTTGGTAAAGTCACTGGGAAGTAACTGCTAATTACATTAATAATCTGCCCCAGTTGGTTTTCTATATTCTTTATTGCGACGTCTTGATTTTTAACTCACTCTTTTAACTTTCGAACAGACCCGACAATTGAATCTAATCCTCTTCTAACAGTGTCTCCTTCTCCTCATTTTGTGGGTTGAAGTTAAAATTATGAGGTAAAGAGAGTTCATCATTATAATAGCCATGATTATTCTAATTACATATGTAATTAAATTAATTATATTCCAAAAATTGGTCTTCTCCTCTAAAATTATTATTACAGTTAAAATTTAAATGATTTTCCCATCTTAGGTTGTAAAAATCAAAATAAGGATTGTATATCTCATGGCTAGTTTTAATATAGTTAGGCTCAATCAATTGTCCAAATAAATTGTCCTTAGTAACTGGAGATCCTTGAGGATAACTTTCTATGTATTGATCTAACTTCCTCTCGATATCTGTAACCTGAGAAATTAAAAAAGTAATCGTATCTTCTGGAAAATTTTCCACAATTGGGGTTTTCTCTTTCAAAGCTACTAGCATTATAATCCAAATCTGAATATTCATTATATCGTTGATCTACCATTTATACATTAAGTTCATGGATTCTTTTTCAATTCATCATCCTTTCAAAAGTTCTCTTTAAATTTGACTAGCAAAATTCAAGATCTGCAGCTCCTGAACTAAATACAAAAATCTGAAGACTTAACTAATAGGATCGATATAAAAATAAATTTGGTATTTTGGATTTTCTTTAAAATAAACACACAATAATTAAACACATTATACAATAATACTATAATTTCTAAATCTAAGTCTTACAAATTTATCTAAAATTTTCCTAAAGTTCTCACCAAAACTTTCCTAAAAACTATGATGAAAACTTGATGTACCCCTAGTGTGTGATATTTTTTTCTACTTTTTTTTATGTTAATTTAAATCCCTAGTATCAATGCTAAAAACTTGACCCATCCCAAAATTTACGCAGTAATTTTTCTTTCAAAAATATTGCAAGAACTTGACCCAATTTATAGTAAGTAGTTAATGTGCAAAATCAAAATGTTATAAAATATATAAATTAGTTCACACACTAGGAGTTCTACACAAGTGCACGTATTGCTTCATGAAGAGCTTTCTTTAAAAACCCTAGTATTGATCCAACAGAGAAACAAGGTAAGAAATCCTTTAGGCCAATTCTAGTCTACTACTCTCTGTCCTTAGTTTGGAAGGTCTATTTAAGTGGTTTTACTAGCAAGTACTCCTAAAGGTAAGTATTAAGTTTGAATCAACAAACAACTACTACAAAATGAAAATATTAATTTTAAAGATAACCCTTTTTGGATGAATTGGTTTGAAGAATTTTGTGATGTTAGATGAATTGGTTTGCATAATTTTGAGATGTTAAAAATTACTTTTCTTATGTTATGAATTGGATAATGTATAAGAATGAGATACAATAAATATTGCATGTGTCAAATAGGACCAATCTTATTCTTTAACCTTTAAGAGTTCATAAAAAACATTGAATAATCCAGAGTTTTGTCCCTAAATATGTGGTTAGGTTGAGAGGATACCAACTGCCACTCCAGAGCTCCCACTTTGCCCTCGACTGAGAGCTAACAATCTCAGTTTAGTTTCCAAGAAACTGGTCCAACTTGAGGATTTTAGTCAGTCACCTAAAATCTCCAATTATGCGCCCATCAAAATATATTTCCCTATTTTTTGAACTCAACTCTATAGACTACATTATCATCCATGAAATTGAATGTGATTCTTACATTGTTGTAGAGATCATAGCTCTTTCATATCTTATATTTCTTAACAAATTTTAACATTACAACTGGCCTAAATTGTAATGTAAATGAATTTCAAGTAAAAACCATCACCATTATAATTAAATTGCATACTAACATGCATCCCAAAATCCTACACATGAATCCTACTCATTACAAAAGAAAATAAAATGCAAAAAAATGACTTAATCTTCTCATTCCCTTATTTCCAAACAAGAAGAATGAGAAAGAAAAAACTACTCACAAAGCATGAAGAAAACTCAACGAAAGTCTTCATTACATAAAATTAAATCCACTAGATAAGTTTTTATAATGAAGAACAAAATACTTAAATTTTTCCCATTGAAAGAAAGATCAAAATCTCTCCCACAAAAGTCTCCCACTAATCCATGCAATGCTAGTACAATTCATTACAAATTCTCTCAAAATCCACTCTCCAATCTCTCAAAAAAAGGAAGAAATCTACATTTATACTCCTACTCTAATATCCCTAAGAATTCCTCTCGATTTTTTCCTGATACATACAACTACCATCATCCATGAGAGGTGTCAGCCCCTTTATTTTAAAGAGACACAAAATTCCTTCTTTTTCCCATAAGAGACATTTTTTTCATTCCAGGAGATAAATAAATTCATCCAAGAGACATATCTTTTCATTCAAGTGCCTTTCCCAAGTGTCTAGATTCATTAAAACACTGAATTGGGCATTTGATTCACATAGAGCCTTCTAGAACATCTCAAAATAGTAAAAAAACTGCCAAAATTACGTCAAAACCCGTAGTTGGCACCTCATATGCCATTTTTTGGTGCCTCTGGCTCCGGTTCTCTAGATTTTGGCACTTCTAGTGCCGATCTAATGCCTCTGGAACCTGATCTTTAGATTCTGGAGCAACTGGTGCCACTCTAAAGCAGCTTAACTGTTTGGCTCCATTTTAGCTCTATTTTGCCCCGTTCCAGTTGTGTTTCACACCTAATAGATATACCTACAAGATAAGCATGAAAACAACTTATCTCTAAAGTGTAATTTCATTCAAAAACAATTTTGAGAAAGGTAAAAGAGATTATGCATAGGAAAACATATCAAAATGTGTCAGGTTAGAATTTTCTTTCTTGCTCGTTTTAACTCCAAATTGAACCATTTTTGCTTCCTTTCCTCCAAAAGTTTATTTCCTATAACTAAAGCAAAAAATATAAAAAATACCTTCCTTTAAAGTGTAATAGCATTAAAAATGTGCACAAAATGGCAAGAAATGTACTATAAAAATAGGTAATTTTAAGGTGCATCAATAACTAGTTGTGGCTATTATGTGTTGAACTCTTATTTGTAGGTGTCTGTCTGTTTTTTAGTTTTTTTGTTTGTATCGGCTTATCAATTTATGTAGGATTTATCTTTATTTGTTTTCTTAGAACTAATCAACAAGTTTATGTGTTTGAACTGTGTTTGTATCATTATTTTTATAGAATGAAATTGGATTTATGTTGTAATTAGACATTCTTTATAATCTTGCCTTATTAATATATAACAATTCTCAACATTAAAATGCAAACCGATATACCAAAAATATATGAATTTTTATACTCATATTTTATACTCATTTTTGTTGATATTGTACTTTAATGGAAGTTATTTTTATGGTTTTCTTGTAGGTTATTGAATTATAGGACATGGAGCAAAAAGCAAGTAAAAAAGATGAAACTTGGACTCAAAATGGAGAATATGAAGATTTGTTCAGCGCCGATGGCGCCAGACTGGTCGCTAATGGTGTCGTTTGATAGAGAACAATTAATTTAATTATAGGCCACTGGCGACAATAGCGCCAGTGTTGGTGCAGATCTTCTTTCTAAAAGATTCAATGAATTTGGATGCTTTTTGAAGAGATTTTGGATGCACCTATTGGAGAACAAACTCTAGGTTTTTTTTGGGGCTGAAATTAATTAAAAAAATGACTCTTCATGTCATTTCATTGTCTAAAATTCAACCTCCTACACTCTACACACTCTTCCATTTTCATTCCACAACCATTTAGAGTCCATTATTATTATAATTTAATGTTAAGATTAGGTGTTAATCTTTCTCTAAGAGTTGTTGGAGAAGGAGAAAATTGAAAGATTTCTTCTTCCAACATTTCCTAGGAGTGGCTACAAGGGATTTGCTTTGAGAAAGAGTTTCAGATAAGTGTTGTTTGTTTTATAGTGTTGTATGAAGTTTTTCTTATATATAAAATTTGTGTTTTGTTGTAACTTTCTCAAGAAGTCTGTGTATTTTTCTTTATCTTTCTCCCTACTCTGAAAAATGATGAAATGAAGAGATAATATGGATGTGCTATTGTTAAAATATAAAATAAATTGTGATGATTTTTAACTCTGAACTTAATTTACTTTTTGATCTGACCAATTGAATTGTTAAAATTTGTTGTGAAACATATGATCCAGAAAATGGAGTATGAGTTCTACGACAGAGTGATCATCACATTTGATTCTATGAAGGATAATTTTTTTCATGGAATTACATGCAAATAAATAGAGAAACATACATTGTTGGGTGTAGAGTTGTAGATTTCAGGGTGACAGACTAAAATCCTCAACTTGGTCTTAGTGTTTAAGAACTAAAGTGAGATTTAGCGTTCAGAGGAAGGGAAGTGGGAGCTGTGGAGTGGGAACCAGTATCCTCCTAGCCTAGTCAGGAATTTAGAGACTAGACCTGGGATTAGCCAATGATTTTCTACAACACTATATCAGGGTAGAGAATTAAAACTGCTCTTATTTGACACAATACATATTATTAACATTTATCTCATCTTATTTTATCAAAAATTTCATTGTAGTGGGAAAGATGCTTTCTCACATAAGAAATCTTCATCACATAAACATAGCTTAGTAGTTTAGTAGTTATTGTTTAAACTTTGCATTTCAATTTTGCTAGTAGTTAAATAATTTAGTTCTTATAATATCTCAACATTCAAAATTAGTGATAGTAATTTCATTTTACTTTCTGTGAATTTCCTAGTTAATTTACCATTTCAAACTTAAACCTTCCTTGTGGGATAGATATTTGGGGCTTAAATAGAAAGTTCTTTGTTACTTGATAATGATACGTATACTTGCATAGAATCCCAATATTAATAGATTAAATTTCTTAATTATATTTAGAGCATCAAGTTTTTGGTGCCATTACATAGCAGAGTTAATTTTATGTATTTTATACAACTACAATTCAATCGAGATCAAGTTTTTGGCGCTGTTGCGGGTGATGTAACATTAAATTAAACAAATTTGGTAAATTAGGAAATTTAGCGATAATATAATTATTAAAAATTTAGAATTAAAAAAATTAAAAAATAAAAAATCCGAAAAGAAAAACATTTTATTTCAGAGTTATTTTTAAGAAATTTTTCTTTGCTTATTATATTTTCTTATGCAAAATATTGTGTCTGAAGGTTTAATACCTTACGATTCAAAATTAGAACATACTATTAGAAAAATTCATCACATAAACATAGCTTAGTAGTTTAGTAGTTATTGTTTAAACTTTGCATTTCAGTTTTGCTAGTAGTTGAATAATTTAGTTCTTATAATATCTCAACATTCAAAATTAGTGATAGTAATTTCATTTTACTTTATGTGAATTTCCTAGTTAATTTACCATTTCAAACTTAAACCTTCCTTGTGGGATAGATATTTGGGGCTTAAATAGAAAGTTCTTTGTTACTTGATAATGATACGTATACTTGCATATAATCCCAACATTAATAGATTAAATTTCTTAATTATATTTAGAGCATCAAGTTTTTGGTGCCATTACATAGCAGAGTTAATTTTATGTATTTTATACAACTACAATTCAATCGAGATCAAGTTTTTGGCGCTGTTGCGGGTGATGTAACATTAAATTAAACAAATTTGGTAAATTAGGAAATTTAGCGATAATATAATTATTAAAAATTTAGAATTAAAAAAATTAAAAAATAAAAAATCCGAAAAGAAAAACATTTTATTTCAGAGTTATTTTTAAGAAATTTTTCTTTGCTTATTATATTTTCTTATGCAAAATATTGTGTCTGAAGGTTTAATACCTTACGATTCAAAATTAGAACATACTATTAGAAAAATTCATCACATAAACATAGCTTAGTAGTTTAGTAGTTATTGTTTAAACTTTGCATTTCAGTTTTGCTAGTAGTTGAATAATTTAGTTCTTATAATATCTCAACATTCAAAATTAGTGATAGTAATTTCATTTTACTTTATGTGAATTTCCTAGTTAATTTACCATTTCAAACTTAAACCTTCCTTGTGGGATAGATATTTGGGGCTTAAATAGAAAGTTCTTTGTTACTTGATAATGATACGTATACTTGCATATAATCCCAACATTAATAGATTAAATTTCTTAATTATATTTAGAGCATCAAGTTTTTGGTGCCATTACATAGCAGAGTTAACTTTATGTATTTTATACAACTACAATTCAATCGAGATCAAGTTTTTGGCGCTGTTGCGGGTGATGTAACATTACATTAAACAAATTTGGTGAATTAGGAAATTTAGCGATAATATAACTATTAAAAATTTAGAATTAAAAAAATTAAAAAATCAAAAATCCGAAAAGAAAAACATTTTATTTCAGAGTTATTTTTAAGAAATTTTTCTTTGCTTACTATTTTTTCTTATGCAAAATATTGTGTCTGAAGGTTTAATACCTTACGATTCAAAATTAGAACATACTTGTCGGCACTATTTTTGGTGTGGGATTTGCCCGTAAGAAGCTGTCGGCACTATTTTTGGTGTGGGATTTTCCCGTAAGAAGCTGTCGGTCATCGGAATTGAAATCTCGTTGCCCGCTTCGGAAGGACGTTAAAAAAGTTGGGTTTTGAAAAAGATGAAGTCAAACTGACTCCATAATTTTCATAGTTTAGATAAAAGAGCACTTTACCTCAAATCCTATATCTATCTCGAAGGATAAACACAAGAATTGAGGGTGAGGCTCGATCAAATAAACTAAAGAAAGTTATGACATCCGTTTGATCTGTGAAACCAATGTATTGGCCGACAAATTCCCCTATTTAATATAAGGAATTAAATAGGGTTTATATTATGCTGGGTTC
>JXCR01049176.1:113133-125372 GCA_002079205.1 Phalaenopsis hybrid cultivar | reverse complement strand
GCTGCCCATAGTTCTAGCTCTAAGCTCCTTGTCGTGTCGAGTTTAAGTTTTCTATTGTGTCAAGTTATGATATCAAATCAAATGTCCCTATGGTTGTAGTTCTTTAAATGTTATGGGGCATGTTAAAGTTGATTAGAGCGACACCGATTATGATCATATGATTCCCTCATTCTGGTACCACTATTTTCTATTAGATTCATTTAGTCTAAATGAATTTACTAAACTCAACTTAATAAGTTCCATTATTCACCTCACTTTTGATTGAGGTTTAGTTTTTTCTCTTTAGCTGCCCAGGGTCTAGCCATAGGACTTTCCTATTGACTATTCACAATTAGAAATTCTACACTCCTCTTTGCTCAACTTGAAGTTCCACATATTAGTCCTAACCTCTAGCACTTAGTATGTGGGGGTAATTATGGGGAGCTCAAGGAGAGTTCCCATAGGACTGTTTGACGTTAGGCTTAAGCCTGGGTGTTGGTCTGGGGCTAAGGCAATCACTTTCACTCACTACACTCACTCTCACTCATAGTCCCTCACAACCCTAAACCGAATATTTGTTGACTTTGATCCCTTGATCATTTGGGAAACTCATGTAGATGGTCCCCTAAACCCACTAGCCCTAGGCTAGGTTTTAGCTAAGACCAGGACATAGAAGACCCAAATGGGGATTCCATTGGTTCATAGCTCATGTCGGGTAGTTGATACCCCAACTTTACCAAAATACCCCATTTGACCTTTCACCCCCAAACCTACCCAAGTTACCTAAACACCCCCAAATCCAAAATTTGGTCAAAATCCTCAAATTCACCCAAAATATCTGAACTTGTTCAAAAATCATTTCAAACCTTTTGAAAATACTCAAGTTACCCAAACCTACCCAAAAATTCAAAATGTACCAAAATACCTCAAAATTGCCAAAATTACAAAAAAACCCTTGACACCCCAAACTTTCCCCAAAACATCCAAAATCACTCTAAATGTCTCCAAAACAAGTTTGGAGCCTTCAATTGAACCCAATTTAGCCAATTTGATCATTCTGACCAAAACCCCAAATTGCCTTTAAAGGCTAATTTTTTGCAAATTTACCTTAAATGTCCATCAATTTTGCCCAAATTTTCCTCAATTTCAATTCTAAACTTAAATTCACCTTTAAAATGACCAATATAAACCAAATCCAAGCTTAATTGGCCCATGCTTTTAGCCCACATTTGATCTAAGTCAAACCACCAATTTTGGCTACATGACTTAATCCCTCCAAATTGAACCCCATAACCAACTCAATTTGCCACAATTTATGTTGAAAACTCTTCATGATATTCCTATTGACCACTTTCAACAATCAATTTGGACTTAGCCCAATCTTAGCCCAATCTAGACTAAAGTCTAACCCAACGTGCCCAAAGTGACCAAATTTCCAAAATCCTTCAAATTGAACCTCCAATTGAACTTAAAATAATTTCAATCCTTCAGCTAAAATCTTCATTACAATCATCTACACAATGTTGATCAATTAATTGGGTTCAAAATCTTATCTAGCCGAACCCAAACCCAACCTTTAGCCATTTTGACGTACATGGACCCCTTCACCAAAAATTGACCTAATCAAGCCAAATTGGCCAACCAAAGACCACCACGACCACTAAGCCATTTATTTGGACGATACTAAACCATTAAAAACCCACCAAAGCTAGCTATGGACCAATGGGTCCCTAATATAAGGGATTCATACCCATTTTTTGGTCTTAAACCAAATATCTCTTCCATCATGACTAACCCTTGGAGGTAAACCATAATTAAGCCATCCTTTGACTCACCTGACATCTTTGCCACCTCCTCTGGCCCTACCGGCCGTCCTAGTCGTCAGAAAACCTCAAAACCGAGAGCCACCACCCTTGAATCAAGCCCATCCTTAGCCCTAGGAGCCAGCTGACCCCAGCTAAACTTTAGAGCCTCTTAGCCTACCACCTAAGCAAGCTTTTGCACCCATGACCAGGCCCTAACCTCTCCTTTCCGACCATGGCTATAAAATAACTCCTTCATGGCCAAGAGACAGGTGCTGAAATTTTCTCAAGGAGACCACTTTTAATTGCTCCCATAGCCTCTTTGAGACCTCCTCAGTGCAACCCAACCACTTCCTTGCC
Organism: Phalaenopsis hybrid cultivar; assembly: GCA_002079205.1. Lineage (NCBI taxonomy): Eukaryota > Viridiplantae > Streptophyta > Magnoliopsida > Asparagales > Orchidaceae > Phalaenopsis > Phalaenopsis hybrid cultivar. Next base: position 123,231 of record JXCR01049176.1, on the reverse strand, counting down.
CTAATTCCCCTTGTCGGAGTTCAATTCAAATCTTTACCGGAGACAGGAAAAAACTCTCTACATCTTCACAGTGCACAAAAATCAAATTAAACTCACCCACACCTTCACCACAATGAACGAAGGCAAAGCCCCATCAAACCCCCCTCACAGAAAGCCTCTACACTAGACTTTGATCAACACCCAAATTCAGCTTTCATCGAATTTGGGTCTAAACCTTTCACCATGACTAGAGGCTCAATCCCTAGCCTCCTTGGACCTCCAAGAATGTGTCGAACACCTCTGATTGAAGCTTCAATTCTCAGAGAAAAGGTATTGAACTTCCCCTCTTCCCTAGCCTATTTTGATTCTCCAAGTGATTAGGGTTAGTTTAATGACATGTTTACCGTATGATATGTTTGCACAATTAGACAAGTCTTGGTTGAGAAATGAGGGAAAGTTTAAGGTTTTAGGGTTAACGGTTACGGGCTCACATTATTTTGAGATGATGACCCACAACCGTTGGATCGCGCGTGTATCAAATAGAGGGCTCTGATTGCATCGGATGGGAGCGTGGTTCATAAAGCACAGACTAACTCAGATGGCGACACCAAACCAAAAGACGCCACATGGAGCTTCAAAGATGCTGAGGATGATGTGGTGTCGCGTTGGATAAGTAGAAAAATAGGGCTTTATTTTATTTATTTAATGGTCAGAACTTCAAGAATCCATATCTTAGTGTAGAAAAATCACAAAAATAAAAGAAAAATACCCTAGTGCTTAGTGAACAGAGGAGAGCAGTGTGGAAATGGTTTGAAGTTTATTTGATGCATATTTTATTTTTAATTAATTAAATAAGGTTTTGAATCTCTTAACTCTCCATTCATGTAGACATTTCACCATAGCTTGATATTTTTGCATGTTGTTGCCTCTATCATGGGGGATATTCTCTGATATTTTCAAGGTCAGAGAAGAGTTCAGACAGAGATCCATATTTTTCAAGTTTATGTCTATTATTTGCATAAATTAATCATAATAATTAGAATGTTTCTTAGAAAAATCTAAAGAAATTTTAGAAGATTTATTATGACTAGAGAACTCTTTGAAAAAATTTTCATGGGCCAAGTCATTAAGAACACACTTAACTCTCACAAAATCCTAAAACACAAAGAAAATTAATTTGGGAAAAATAATCATGTAAATGACTTGATTTTGATTCTACATTGTGAATTAAAGTTCAAAGAACTTCCTATAGAAAATTCAAAACATTTGAAGTTCATTTGATAATTTAACGTGATTTTCTAAGTTAAATGACATTTTTGACACTAAAATAATTTTTAATAATTAAAATATAACTCAAAAAATTATAAAAAATGGTTTTGGGAGCTATTTATGATCAGGAGAATTTTCTAAAAATAAAATTGTAATTAAAAAAAAACTTCCTTTTGTAAGCCTATTTTAATATTTAAATAATTAAAAATTAATAAAAATCACAAAATTGATAAAATTCATCAAAACGTTTTTAATTGTTTTCTAAGCACTTAGGAGCAATTGGAATATTTTTTCTAATTTTTTTTAGTGAAGATACTGAATTTTAAAGCTAAAAATAATTTTTAAAGGCTAAAAAATGATTTTTTCTTAACCTTTCACTTAAATAATTCTAATAATTCAAAGAAAATTTAGAAAAATGTGAAATTTGTTTTTCTAGATTTTTTGTCATCAGAGAGATTTAATAAAAATGCAAAACTTTACTTTTCACATTCAAAAAATTTTATAATTAATTAACACTCCAAAAATCAAAATAATTATAATAATTCAAATGTAACTCAAAAATCATGAAATTTGGTATCAATGCTTTTCTAGTTTTAGTCTACCTCCAGTAAAAATTTCAAGAGATTAGGCTCTATCTTGGTCAAGATATGAAATTTTCTTTAAAAAACCCTATTTCTGCATATCAATAATTATATAAATTAAATTAAAATTTGAAAAAATACATTTCCTCCTTTAATGTCTTAATTGACCCATGAGTAAGGTAGGATTAAAATTCTAAAGTTATTTGAATTAAATTTGATAAATTATGAAGTGATATAGTCTTAGGGGCAAAAGTATAACTTTGAGAATTTGGTCTTAATTAACATTTAGGATTAATTCAAGAAAGGAAAATGGGAAACTTTTTTTATCCTAAGTAACATATTTGGATGAGTGAAACACAAGAGATTAAATGGTAGAAACCGATCTCATTTTTTCCTAATTAAAGGATAAAGTGTCTTAATAGCATTAACTTACCCCCTTTTAAGGGTCTTCACCAACATAATTCACAAATTAAATGACAAATGATGATTACCCTACTCTTAGGGATAATTGAAACATACATGTTGACTGAACACTAGAGATATTTACTGAATGAATTATTAAGTAACATAATAAGTTTAAATGAGCTCAAAACTTTTCACCAGGAGGTGAGGGGGAAGCTTGGACATGCTTTTCCCCTGACCTTTTGGATACCTCGAAGGTCTACTAAACTCACTATGTCTCGCTTAATAAGATCATCCTTAATTGAATTAATAGGGGCTCACCAAGATATGATTTAGGATTTGGTAAATCATCAGTACCTTATCTTTCTAATTTACATAAAATGACATTACATGCATTTTTGAGTTTCAAGTGGTTGTACAGAAGACTCGTCAGGTACGCCTTTACAGTTTACAGTATCGTGTTTTTTTCCTATACTTTCCACACTGTATTTTATGCTTACAAAGCTTGCATGTTAAACAGAGAAGTCACCCTACATTAAAACCAAAACTACTAGGATAGCCACAAAAACAAAACTAAAACTAAAATCAATCAAGATAAAATTATAAGAAAACTCAAAATTTAATCACAAACAGCACAAAAACCAAAATTGCAAATAAATTAAGAAGTCTCTATCGGATGATCAAGAATCCCTCGGAGGAGGTAACCTACTATTGCTAATGAGGCTTCCCACTATCTAAATGAAAGTATTGAACTCATTAAGTTGAGTTTAGTAAATTCATTTGGACTAAGTGAATTAGATAGAAAATAGTGGTACCAGAATGAGGAAACCGTAGGATCCTAACCGGTGTCACTCTAATAAACTTTAACATGCCCTATAACATTTAAAGAACTACAACCGTAGGATCCTTAGAATTAAACTGTAAAAGCATACCTAAAAAGTCTTCTTATTCCACCCACAAACTAAATAAAGACTTACCAGGTCTACAAATCGACATCTATTAATTTTTAGTTCTTGCACTAAGATCACAAGGTTTTGGCCAAATAGCTAACCCTAGAGCTTTCTCTTTTTGAAGCTGCTACAATGGCGTACCCAATGCTCACTTTTTCCTACAACCTGTCAATGGGCCGTGATGCCCGCAATGTCGCTCCCACTATTAAGTTTGGAACAGGATTTGAAGATCTTGAGGTCATTCTTGGGAAAGCCCCGTTTGTCATAATGAAAGTCATCGTTCCAGAGGTTCACGAACCGTCTGCTGAGTTTAACTTGAACTGCCCTGAGGATTTTCCTTCTTACAAGAAGGCAAGACTATTGTCACCACTGCTCCTAACAATCCTGCTATTCCTGCTGTTACTAAGGGAAAAGAGGTTATGATCTTTGAAAACCCGACTCAAGTTCGAGGACTATACTGCTAACTCGAACCAAAGCAGAAATCATAATAGGAGGGTTCAGAGGGCTACTAAAGCTCAGGCTCCTAAGGAATCACTTGTTGAGAAAGATCCTCACCAAGATGAGCCTACATTGTCAAAGACCTATCCACTCCTGTGAGGAAATAGATTCCATCCTTTAATGGGTACCAATGGGTACGAGAGTATCCAAAAAATTGCTGTTACTTTACCATCACTTCATGGGCATGGTGAAGAGAGAAAGAAGTCCACTCGTATCACCCAAGTCAGTTCAGTTTTCAAGAAGCTAGCTGCCAAGGAAAGTTGTTCAATTAGTGAACTACTTAAACAAGTGAGATATGCAATATCCCCTCGCATGAAGAAAGAATTCTAAAGGACGTCAGATCTACCAAACAATCTCAAAAGTCAACTGAAAAGCTGCTTGCTCGCATTCCCGTCTGGTTCAATTTGAGGAGCAGAGTTGATACTGCTATTGTCCCTACCGATTCTATCGTTACTAAAGTCATAGGTCATTGACCGGTTAAGTCACTACTGGGTCCAATAATTCTACCAATCACCCACCTCAAAGATATTCCTAAAGTCTCAGAGGAAAATATGAAGAAATTACCTGATACTGTCGTTGGTCTGCACCATGGGGAGCATACTTCTCTTCGACATACCGATGTTTATGCTGAGACACTTCATCTCAAGATATCACTGTCAAAGAAAAAGGTGCGGGTACCCAAGGCCGCTGTACCGATATGGTTCAGTAAGCTCTCAAGGAAAGAGCATGGAATGAAGCCAGGATCCGAAGAATCTGACATTGTAACAGAAATTGATAGTGAGATGGAGGAACAAGAGGAGGAGGTCTAACAGAATCCTCCAGATCTTAAGGCAATTCAAGAATCAATAATTGAAGGAAACGTTCAAAAGATCAAGGTCAAGATTTCCGAGTTGGCTCGGGAACATGGAGTCTCCATTGATGGTGATGATGAAGATTTTGACTATAATGATTATCTCGAAGAAGATTTCATGGATGTCCATGTTATCAAGACCAGAGACACTACACCTGCGCGGGAGAATCAACCTCTCATCGAAGAGACTGCCGTAGATGAGCTGCATAGGGCAATCCTCCTAAGGGATGAGCAAGTCAGCCAACTGGCGAAAAGGATAGAAGAGATGGCCGCATCCATGACTGATATGGCCACAATTCAAGGAAAATTTCAAGTACCACAGTTGGCCTCTCCAGAGGTCAATCAACCAAAAATCGTACATATTACAAATGAAAGAAGAGAAGTTGCCTCAGCAAACATGGATGAGCAACCAAAGAAGGATTCTCCATTAAGTAAAGCCAGCAATCTTCAAGAAGAAATTAAACATACAGATTCTCATGAGAAATTCAAGGCAACCTGAGTATTTGGAAAGAAGTCAGGAATAGTAGCAACTGTCGATAAAGGGAAGCAACCAATGAAGATATATGCAGAAAATCCTCGTCAATCTTCATCACTGCATGCTCAGAAACAAAATAGTCAATCCAACAAGCAACTGCCTTAAGGAGGATCATCTCGAACTGAGAATAAGAGAATATCTTTGGATGAGTGACAGAAAGTGGTGTATTCCTTCAAAGATGAAGCAATATCCAAGATGTTCAGAAGTTTGATGAAGAAAACTGAGTTCAGGCTACCATATCTAAAGAAACCCTAAGAGGTCGACAAGAAGGATTGACCAAATTATTGCCCATATCATTGATTACTTGGACACACTATAGAAGAATGTTTCACCTTCAAGGATTGGCTTGAGAAGAATCTTAAAGAAGGAAATATAACGATCCTGAAGGAATATTTAAAAGAACCTGAAAAGGGTTCCATAAATATGATTTTGGCTTTGCCAATCTCTCTGATTGACCCGTATACTGGAAAAGATGGATGGAGTACGACTTGGAACAAGCTCAAGAGGGTCTTGAACCAAATCCAGAATGCTTCAAAATAAGCCTCCGTTCAGAGTCTTCACTCTGCCAAGCTCGAGATGAAGATTTCACCAGGAGATTCGTCATCGTCAAAGACAAAGAAGAAAAAGAATACTACCAATAACTATTTTAAAGTCCAAATTGATTCACCATACCTCTCCTGTAAATTAATATTTGTACAGAAAACTAACACGTTATACTAGGCAAAATGGACAAATATGATGCTTCATAATAAAGATCATAATTAATTAAAATACAGAAAAATAATGAAAGAAAAAAAAGAAGATAACATCAAAGAAAAATAAAATGTTATTTCTATATAAAAAAACTATGTTGAAAACTAAATGAACACCTTTAATGATTACCGAAAATGATAATTATTAACTCAACTGTTTAAATGCAAATAAAGGCAAACAAAAAAATAACATAATCAAAAGACTAAAGAAAATAGCCTTACATGAATATTTACTCTCAATTATGCCATAAAAGCTTTGCAAAATTAAGAATAATTAGATTCACTAATATCAAATGGCCTAGCCATTAACTTTCATCATCCTGTCAAAAACTCTAAAAGTGATTCATGATTTTGTCAAAATCAAAATAGCTTATTTACCGCCAAAGCCCAACCCCTCAAATAGTTGAAAAATCTAGGAGAAAAAAATATAGAGAGCCAATGAAATAAAACTCATTACTCACATCATTGAGGGTCGTCTCTGCTAAATGCTCGATTCTTAATATTCTCCCAACCGCTGGACCAAAACGTGAGTGCCACTCCCAATCATACATTTTGTCAAATTTAATCCCATCATCTATGAATATAGTAGATATATTTGCAGCTTCAATGCATCTTGAAGTACCAGAAGGTATCCCACATGATCTTCTATGTGCATCAACTGCATCAAAGGATGCCTCACAGTTGTACAATCTAGCAATGTTTCTTACATTCCTCTGCATTAGAGAGTAAGATAGGGTCAAACGTTTATGAGATAAATAATAACAAAAGCTATCATAATCCACTGGTCAATTAAAATAAAACATAGCTAAAAAATATATTGCCAAAGCAGTATAGAAGTAAAGGTACAAGATTTCTTATATACGTCTAATAAGAACATTTATGGGCTTTGATTACAGAATAATACAACTTTCTGAAATGTCTTTCCAAAAACCTGACCAATGCTTCTCTTTTGAGGATGAATGTATATATTTTTTATTGCATATTTGATCTTCCCCTATATGAGCAATATATAGAGAATTAGACACCTTTTAACAATCCAATTCATTCGAAACTATATAATTGAAAAAACTCCCTTCAAATTTACAGTTGCCTAATTCATAAACTATGAGAGACTTTTTAGAAGTCTTTTAGCTGTCTGTAGTGAAAATTCTTCTATTTTTTTCAAGTAGGAAGAACTATTGTTGTTTTTGGTTCTAGCAAGCGAAGGAACTATTTTTTCATAGAAGAAAATAGTTTTTATTTTGGATTCATGAATAGATAGAGGAGAAGAGCAACTGCAACAAACAAATACTATTTCCTTCTTCATGCCTTCATGTCAAACCCCCTTCTTTGTTATATGATGAATCAATAACTATTGCAAAAACTTTATTCTTTATGCCTATTTAAATATTTAAATAATTAAAAATTAATAAAATCACAAATTGATAAATTTCATGGAAATTTTCTCAATTGCTTCCTAAGCACTTAGGTACAATTGGAATAGTTTTCCTAATTTTTTTTAAGTGAAGATATTTAATTTTAAAGCTAAAAATAATTTTTAAAGGCTTAAAAATAATTTTTTTCTTAACCTTTCTCTTAAAAAATTCAAATAATTCAAAGAAGAGTCAGAAAAATGTGAAATTTATTTCTCTGGGTTCTTTAACCTCACAGAGATTTAATAAAAATGCAAAACTTAACTTTTCACATTTAAATTAATTAATACTCCAGAACTCAAAATAATTCTCATAATTCAAATATAATTCAAAAAATCATGAAAATTGGTCCCAATGGTTTTCTAGTCTAAGTCTACCTCCAGTAAAAATTTCAAGGGATTAGGCTTTGCCTTGGTCAAGATATAGAATTTTCTTTAAAAAACCCTATTTTTGCATATCAATAATTATATAAATTAAATTAAAATTTTAAAAAATACATTTTCTCCTCTGATGTCTTAATTTTTCCCATGATTAAGGTAGGATGAAAATTCTAAATTCATTTGAATTAAATTTGATAAATTATGAAGTGATAGAGCCTTAGGGGCAAAAGTATAACTTTGAGAATTTGGACTTAATTAACATTTTCAAGAAAGGGAAATCGGCAACCTTTTTTATCCTAATTAACATATTTGAATGAATGAAATGCAAGGGATTAATTGGTAGAAATCAATCTCATTGTTTCTAATTAAAGGATAAATTTGTAATTTCCTAAATTATTAAAATTTGGAAGTCTAGTAAATTAAATGATCCTAGTCTTACGGGTATGATTTTGGGTGTTAAAAACTCATTAATTTAATACCCTTATTTGATGTTCAAGTGACATTCAAATGTTTTGATGATGAATTATTATCACTTAAAGTTTAATCTCTTTCAAAATGACTAAGACATCCACCAAGGTTTTAAGTGCTTAGTAGTGACCTAAGCTAAATCAAATTTGGTTAAATGAGGATTAGAAAAGTGAATGTAACTAGAAATTGAACACTACAAGCCCAAGTTAAATCTAAAATTGGCTAAGTTTCTTAATAACATTAACTTACGCAATTTAAGGGTCTTCACCCACATAATTATCCAATTAAATGACAAATGATGATTACCCTACTCTTAGGGATAATTGAAACATCGATATTAAATGAACACTAGAGATATTTACAGGATGAATTATTAAGCAACATAATAAGTTTAAATGAGCTCGAGACTTTTCACCAGGCGGTGAGGGGGAAGCATGGACCTGCTTTTCTCTTGACCTGTTGGATACCTCGGTGGTCTACTAAACTCACTATGTCTCGCTTAATAAGATCATCCTTAATTGAATAAATAGGGGCTCACCAAGATATGATTTAGCACTTAGTAAATCATCATAACCTTATTTTTTCACTTTACATAAGATACCCTTACATGCATTTTTTAGTTTCAGGCGGTGGAACGTGAAGACTCGTTAGGTACGCTCTTGTAGCTTACATTACTGTCTTTTTTTTCTATACTTTCCACATAGTATTTTATGCTTACAAAGCTTGCATGTTAAACAACGATATCAACCCGCATGAAAAACAAAACTAATAGGATAGCCGCAAAACCAAAACCAAAACTAAAACCAATCAAGATAAAATCCACTGCCACAACATTCAAATTATAAGAAAACTCAAAATTAATCACGAACATCACAAAAACCACAATTCCAACTAAATTAAGAGGTCTCTATTGGATGATCAGGAATCCCTCAGAGGAGGTAACCTATGGTTGCTAACAAGGCTTCCCACGGTCTAAATGAAAGTATGGAACTCATTAAGTTGAGTTTAGTAAATTCATTTAGACTAAGTGAATTTGATAGAAAATAGTGGTACAAAATTAGGAAACCATAGGATCCTAACCGGTGTCGCTATAATAAACTTTAAAATTCCATATAAAATTTATTGAACTGCAAGAATAGGGCCATCTGATTTAAAATTATGACTTGACACACTAGAAAACTTAAACTCGCCACGACGAGGAGCTTAGAACTAGCAGAGTGGGCAGCACAGCCATCTTCAACAGCGAAACCTGTCTTCCCCAGCTGAACCATTCGTTCCTTAGAATTAAACAACCAAGCTATACGACTTTAAGGTAGTTTTCTTATGTAACGTAAATCCTCACCTCATCTTTAGCCTTTGTATAGTTGTGCTATACAATATAAGCCCTAACTCGTCTTAGGATTCTGAGGTTGTCGTTCATCACGAACTAAATCCTCACATCTTCCAGGCCACTTGTGTGATTGTTTTACATGAATATAAGCCCTAATTAATAAAATGGGCAGAACGAAACACTTAAATAATTTCTCCTCAAAATTGAAGCCAAAAAATATGATAGACCGGGAAGTCACCGAGGTTCTCCCTCAGATCTGTGACATCCCTTAGTTCTTCCTCCTTTGAATTTTACAAAAAATGTTTCAAGCTTGAACCATTCCCCTTTCACACCTCTTTGTCTGATTTCGTTGAAAATCCATATCCTTTTAACCTCTTTGAAGACAATATTTCTTGATTTTTATTGAGAGTTTTTTTAGGTGACTTCAGTTATCTAAGATGTAATTAACTATCGGAGCTTGCCCTTATAGGAAGCTTTTTCGAACCTAGCTTAAAGTAAACCCTATTTAACTCTGCATATTAAATTGGGAAAATTGTCGGGAAGTAAAATAGTTTTGCAGACCAAACAGATGTCATATATTTCTTAGTTTATTTGATCGAGCCTCACCCTCAAGTCTTGTGTTTATCTTTAAGGATAGATGCAGGGTTTTAGGTACAATGCTCTTTCATTTAAACTATGAAAAATATTAGGTC